>CABHPH010143965.1:0-10446 GCA_902168325.1 Peromyscus nudipes | reverse complement strand
ATACCCTATAAAAACAGTCTTTGCTTTATCAATGCCCTGAAGAAAACCAATAAAAACAAAACAAAACAAAATAACTCTAGCTAAAATCTGCAAGAAAGAAATGGTAGTATGAGTAAAGATTTTTTTTCAGAGAAGAATATAATGGAATTACAATTGTAAAATTCAGTTTTCCTTCACTCATAGGTTGTATTTTTTTAAACGAATGCTTTTACACTTACTGCAAGTGTTAAAGCGAGAATCAATCGAAGCTAGAAATTCTCACCATTTTCATGGAGTGCTACCCTTGAAGGTTTCAACGTCTGCTCACTACAATTTTAACCACATTTATTTAAATCTAGCATTATTTTGCCTTTTCCACCTGTAAATAATGAATGACTAACACCAAAATTTCCTTGAGAAGATGCTGCCTCCTCACAGCACAGATTTGGGACAGTGGTGAAAAATCTTTTGTCAACATACTACATGTGTGTTCTTCTCCATTTAAAAGAGTTCATCCTTCCAGAACCAGACACCTTCCCATATTGGCTTCCATCTATTCAATGTGCCTAGTAGAAGACATTGCACAAATGTCTATGGCATTTAGAATACTCTGGCTTCATTGGCTTTATCCTGCTCCATGCTAAATTCATTTATTCCTCAGCCCCTTCTCTCTGCCTAGAAGGTGTTCTCCATCTTATTGTCCTCCTGAAACCTTACTTTTCTCTCATTCTTCGGTGTCACAGTGACCAGTGTGCCCTCCTTGTTAGCTGAAAGCACAATTTCCTGATCATCTAAATACTTTGAAACGTTTGTATGCATCACTGCGGATTTTACACATGTTATCTTGAGTGCTAATCTTTCTTTCACAATTGTATATTTTTGTATCACTTGTGGTTTTTACTTGCTTTCTTGTAGTACAAACAGACCTTGGTTAACAGAAGGAAAAGAGAAATTATTAGGAGGCCATCAAGTTGGCGTGGGGGCCAGGGAATTAAGAAGAAGCTGGTACACCTGTTTTTAGATCATGATCTTAGAAAATTCAGAACAGAGAGCCTGTGTAAAGTAGGAATCACACTAACGTTAGCGCACTAAAGTAGGACAATCAGGAATCACCATGGTAATGGCTATTCTTGAGTCACTTCAGTCCCTCCCACTGTCTTAGAAACAGGGACCCAAATGGCAGATTTAAACCACGTATAAAATATCTAGGAGAGGATGAAGAAGATGAGGAGGAGAGATGAGAGAAAGGGAGAGAAAGAGAGAGGGGGAAATCAACGTATTTAGGAAATGGGGAGAACAGCATTTGTATTACTTCTTTTATTAATAGGACTCACTACTGCCATAGACACGTAGAAGAACATGTGATAGCCAAAGTGAAAGAGGGATGAGAAGATATCAGTATGGGCTACACCTGTCCTTGAATGACGCTAATTTTCTGACACCCGCAGAGCCCAAACCCAGAAAGCAGCTTTCATTCTAAAGGCTGCCTACAGAGATTTGAATTCTACATGTGCTGAGACTGCACAGACTCTAATGTCCACAGTCTGACAGAGAATGCACAGGATATGCTCTTGGTACATCACATAATGAAAGATGTTCAGCAAATGGTAGCTTTTGTCAGTAGCCACTTATCAGAGCAGGACCCCTCCACTTATCAGAACAGGACCCCTCCATTGGTGTTGTATGAGAGTCTGTCTCTGCCTTTTAACAATTCTCCCTTTCTTAATCATCCGGATTGCCAATAATCCCTTGGCAGATAGACAAAGCCTTGTGTTCAACATGTCTCCATTTTTATACTGTAAGCAGCATTGGTGATCTTGAGCAAACATGGGTATCAGACAAGCTAAGAAATGTATTAGTGCCACTTTTATATTTACACAGTATATAAGCCTCTCCAGCTGCTGTGTAAAAATAAAATGTTAAACAAAATGAATTAATGATGGCAACACCAGCAATAAAATCCCAAATCCAGGAAGTTGGGTAGGAAGTCAAAGCCCTTACCAGATCCATTACAAAAGGAATATTTTAAATGATCTGGTTTCGCTCAGTTATTTCCTCATTTCAGAGTTAAGTTAAATAAATATAAAGATGACAGTGGCATGAAGCATGTTTTCCTCTCCTCTCCTGTGACTGCTCCAGCTGTCAGGATGCACACCTGTGTAGGAAGGTCAGCAGTCACCTGTGGCAGATGTACTTTATTGTGGTAAACACTCAGGTGCTGGAAATGGTTCTGCTCACAGATCCTTTATGTTTTAAATAAGAAATAAAAATGTGAAGGAGCTTCCCTGCTGGGAACCTTATTTCATATTTGAGTGCAATTAACCAGCTGATAAACAGGCTTTGTTTTCCATTTGAATGGCCAATGACCATTCATTTGGGACACTATCTTGTCAAATGGGCAGCAATAACGATAAAGTTTATGTATCTTGGCTCCCATCTGCTCAGAAGCTCTCACTACCCTCCTGCACCCGAATCAAGAACCTGAATTGAGCGTAGAAAATAATTACTTTCCAGCATCCACCTGATGGCTAGGATATGGAAGATTATCTTGGTTTGAACTGCAAATAAGGACTAGTGATGCCTTTTTATTTTATGGCTTTTTATTTTAGTAAAATTAGGAAGTGCTTGTAAGCCTTGGTATTTTAAATTCTACACAGTTATGTTGCTCAAATGTGAGGAAAACACACTGCATTTCAAAGGCTGCTCTGCTTTATAAACCCAGTGATAATTTTCCCTTTGCATGCATCTATTACTTATAATAATGAAGATATTTGTTGTCATTTAATATTTGACCCAGACTATAAAGACTATTTTTCCTTTAGTTCCCTCTCATTTATTTATTTACTAATGGTCCATAATTGTCTCTTTTGAAAAAAATTCTGAATAATAAGATTGTAGGTGACATTTTTTGTTGATTATAGAAGTTTCATAAATAAATATGACATTATTTCACTGGTTTTTTCCTGCCCAGAGTGATGAGTGACAAGAAAAGACACCTATATCCTCTTTCATAGTTTCCCATGAGAAAAAATGATCAAATGAATTGTGGAGTATGTCACCATGGAGAAGATTTCCTGTATTATGTTCACAGCTTTGGCAAAAGAATTACCACCAGATAACTCCTGGTGAAATTTGAGAAACAACAGGAATTATATTATCTGTTATGTATTGAATCTGATAGAACTGGATCTATGCAGGAATACAAGTCAACCTAGCTTTTTATTCATTTTCCCCAAAAACATTTACTGAGCACTAATTTATCTTATTTATATGGGACAGAACTAAGAACAATGTGTTCTAACTTCTCAAGAATTTTAAAATTTAGCACAAGTGGTGAAGGTAGTAGTTGTGATAGACAATGGTAGTGACTTTGCCTTGGAGGAAGAATGTTTTGGAGATAATTAATGATCTTTTTACATTTCACCTGGGAAAGAGGTAGTAGTCATTTAATTTCTTTCTTTCTTTTTTATTTATTTATTCATTTATTTTGGTTTTTCCAGATATGGTTTCTCTATGTAGTCCTAGTGGTCCTGGAACTCGCTCTGTAGACCAGTCTGGCCTTGAACTCAGAGATCCTCCTGCCTCTGTCCCCTTAGTGCTGGGATTAAAGGAGTGCTCCACCACCAGGCTTATCTAATTTTTTAACCTACTTTATCTACTCCATAGTATTGCTTAACTGTAACATCAGGTATTGATGACCATCGGTCTTAATTATCATTTAAATTTAAAGGAAGCTCAAGGAGTTTAAAAACATTTAAAAACCAGACAGTGAATAGTGGGATCAAATTTTAATAAATGTAGGAAACTTAGCTCAACTCTTCTTCAATCTGAAAATTTACTCTATGCCATTGTATAAATATGCTTATTAGCATAATGTATTTAATTCTTGCTGAGTTGAGACATTCATATGTATGAGAGCTAATATATAATATGCACACGTAACACATGTTTTTAAACATTTATATGCACAAAACATAAATCACTGTGGTTTAAACTGTATACGAAAGTGCAATTTTAGCTCTAAATAATAGAACAATGGGTAATATTAGTCACAGCAAAGTGTGACACAAGTCATTATAAATTGCCTTCATAAAGAAAAAAGGGGAACATGCACATCTTCATTCACAAAGTGGGAAAAGGATTGCTGTGTGGAGTAGCACCTGCCTACAATCTTAGCATTCAGGAGGCTGAGACAGAAGTATACTATGAGATGTAACTTGGCCTCATAGCAGGTTCTGGGCTACCCACTCCCCCAGTCAAAACCAGTACACATGGAGAAAACAATATGGTGAACTTAATTTTACTGATAATTTGAAGAATTACAAATATACTTAGCATTTTCCTACAGCCATGTAATTGGGATATATTTTACTTATGTGGAAATGGTGATAATGAAGAATAACTGCTATAGTCATGATTTCCAGTAATAATTACTTTTATGGTATTGAGAATTCTTGATTTTTCGTGTTTATCACTACTACAGTTTACTTAGTAATTAAATTTGGTCAATAGCTATTTTCCACTGAGGAGTATCTGTTGACTCCTCTACAGTAGTGTAGGGGTTGTCCTTGCTCATGTCTCAGTTTACATGAGAAAAATAAAACAGATCCTGCCATGGGAGGCTACTTGCTCTATTTTCAGTCTGTTGCTCTTACTTATATCATGACCCAAACAAACCATCTTAATAGTGGAAAGAGTTATATGACTTAAATATCCAGGTCACAGTTCATCATTGGAGGAACTTGGGGAAGAAACTCAAATAAGTACTTGAAAGTAGAAACTACTGAGAAATGTTGCTTGCTGACTTGATCACTCAGGGGCTTATGCTTATCCAGGTTTCATATGTACTTCAGGACCACCTGCCTAGGGACAGTGACACTCACTATGACCTAACTCAATTAATGATCAAGACAACCCTTTCTGCAACTAATCCCACAGGCTAATCTGATCCAGACAATTCCTCCGTCAAGGCTTTCCTCTCAGATGACTCTAGGCTGTGTTAACTTGAAAATGAAAATGAACTAGGACCCTACTCTAATACTATTACTAATCCATTTTTCAATGATACATTTAAAAATAAAATTACTTATAATATGGAAAGACATGTGCTGTTGCCAAGACAAAAACATAATTTATATTTTAGAACTTCTTGAGGTACTTAGAAATACACCGCAAACAAAACTCCTCCTTCTGGCATGTATCTTTGGAGCTCTAAAACCTGCATGCTTCCACTCCAAATTTCAAAGTCTTTATGGGTGTGGAGAAAGGAAGTCACTGTCATTCAGAATAGATAGCTCTAGTCCAGAACATCACTTTTCTTTAATAGATCACATGCACTGAGCTAATCTAGCATTGTTGGCATAAACATTTTTGGTGAATATGAATCACTTTGGACACTGAGTTAATAGTTAATGATAGCCAAGTTCTGAGTTTTGAGCTTGAGACATGAATGAAAAACAAATGGTCCATTCTGGTCCCGTGCCTCGTCTTGTCTATAGCATCAGATTGTAGCAAAGGTGAGAGAAGATGTGCTTTATCCTGTGTGATCCTGCAGCTGCTCGTAAGGATAGTTCTTCTACTGCTCTGGCAGACTCTGCTTTATATGCTAAGCAGACTTTGGCTTGGAAGAATGCCTGCTTTGTCCTCTAGGGTATTCCCAAGCCATTGCTCTGGAATGACAAGCCTTTTAAGCAGAGTCCTCTCTAGAACTAATATGCCTCTTAATTTCTAGGGTTAGTCTGGTTTGCTTGCCAAGCTAGAGGTATTCTCAGGTAAACCCCACATTTTTCTTCAGATCCTCACCCTATTCTTTCTCCAGAAAGCAGAAAGATATGTACTCTTGACAGGCCTTACAGTGTAAAAAATATAATGATTTGTGCTAAATATTTCAAAATATACACTTGAAAGGAATATTACTCTGTTTAATCTATAAAATTATGTATGATAAATCAATATTACAAAAATGAATAATAACTCATATTTTCTTATGTGTTCTGTATAAAACTTGAATTTATGATTATCATTAATAAAATATAATCTTTTGTAATGTATATGCATGTGTATATGTATGTTCTCATGAATATGGGTACACTTACGTGTGTGAGCATGTGTGTATGTATGGAGGCCTGAGGTTGACATCAGGTGCTTTCTCAGATCCCCCTCCTCTTTATACGTCATTACAGGGTCTGTCACTTTCCCTCAGAACTCATCTGGCTAAGATGCCTGCTCCTGGCATCCCATGTTCCTACCTCCTGTATGTAGGAAGCATCGTCCTGCCACCACGCCCATCAGTTATTTACACGGGTGCCAGGCACCGCAGCCCCAGGCCTCATGCTTGCCAAGCAGGTGCTTCACCCGTCAGCTCCCCAACCTCTTACACTTACAATCTTTAATCGAGGCACTAGAAACTATTAGAAGACACAACTTCAGGCATTATCTGTAAACAAATCAATAATATCAGGAAACTGACAAGAGCTTTATTGTTCCATAAAAACGTGTTTTGAGGAAACACAGCACTGTAAGAAATAATGTGTTTCTTATCTTTTCCATGTGGTGTATGGAGTTGAATTGTGTAGGAAGGAACAAACTGAGTAACAAATAACAGAAGGCTGCATTCTCAAACCTGAACGCAAAGAGATGGCACCTGGATGTCTATTTAGTGCACTGCTTAGACGAGAAACAAAAACTTGTTTTCTCCATAGTATTCTAAGTCTATAACACTGTGTTTTATGAACTCACAAGTGTTAGCACATTTTAAATAAGAGTATTCACATGGAAAGGGAGGCTATAGTATTTGTATAGAACCCCTCAAAAGTAGTGTTGGGATCTGGGGAGATGGCACAGTTAGGATACTATTTGCCATTCAATCATGAGGAGTTCAGTTAGAGCTCCCATTGCCCGTATCGAAAACCATGTATGGCAGTCCATCCTGTACAAGACAGAGACAGGAAAGTCTCTTGGGCTTGTGACCAGTGAGTCTACAAGTATTGGTGAGTTACAGGTTTAGTGGAAGATCCTGTTTCAAAAAGTAAGTTGGAGAGCAATTGGGGAAGGCATCAGATGTCAATCTCTGGCTTCACACACATATGCATATCACTTATAAACACACATGAACACAAAGTGAACACATATACACAAACATATGTGGACCCTGGCTAGACATGTAAATGACAAACAAGGGCACCATTAGGGAATTTTTAGATTAATCAGTGCTGGATATTTTGGGATCAGGATCACTGCGCTTGCAGGGCTTCACATTGTGGGTTTCTTCACCAGCTGACCCCCACCCTAGAAGGGCATCTCTTGACAGATAAACGCACACACTAGTAATTTTGAAGTTTCCTCTGATGGAAAACAAACTGCAGGGTCTTATCATCTTATTTATAGAGAATATAAACTGGGAGTTCAAGAAAACAAATGGAATTTGTAGTGGAGCCACTGAGACCTGTCCCAGGTTTCATTAGTTATATGTGCATACATCATTTACTGGTCATCTCTGTTATAAAGAAGTCCACATACTGAAACGAAGAAGTTTCATCAAACCGTATCCTTTAAGTCAGCACATTTTATGTAGTTTGCATGATTTAATGAGTTTTTAAAAAGAATGGCAATGGTATGGGGTCAGGAAACATCAAGGGACAGTGCTATTGTCTGTAGCATGGTATGTATTAAGATAACACAGGAGGTTAAATGTCTAGAAAGATGCTTATGGATCAGTCCTAAGCACACAACCAAACCCACAAAGAAGACATGATTCAACATTCAAACGTTCCCTGATTGCCACAGCTGTTGAGCTCTGTGCTATTATTTGAACATATTCAGACACTTCTCAGTATTTACAAGTTGACGTATTGATCTGGCTCCTGTGTCAGTTCACTACATAAAGTATAGCTTGTTTATTCAGTAATTGTGACTGCTACTTTAGTTAATGCTTTAGATTACTGCCAATGTTAAAGTTACAATTCTGTGTTTCCCAGTCTCGTAGTTCTTTCATCAAATTTGCTAGACACAATTAAAATTATACCACAAAGAGAAAGTGCAGTCAAATAAGTTATCCAAGTTAATGAACAAATACAGTGATAATATAGGATCATGAAATTTAAAATAGTAACACTAAACTTCAGGTTGATTAGCTTTTTATATTAATTCATTTTTAAAAATTTCTTAATAAACTTAAAATATGTGTTTCATATCTTTCTATTTTATTTTTGGAAGAAAGCACAGAAAATATTTATGATTTCAATTGACAAAGTTTTGTATGTTTTATTAGGAGACTAAATGGCTAAAAATCAAGCCATAGATAAAATAAGTGGTTTAGCCTAATGCATTTCCCAACATAAAGTAAATAATGGTTAGGCATCCAACTGCCCCCCTCATTCTTTAGCATATTAGAATAACCATTTTATTTATTTCAATTTTTATGTCATCTGCTACAATGTCTATCCCAGGCTCTTCAAAACAACAAAGAAAAAAATTCTCTATCACACTTGATGCTTAAATTGTGTTTGCTTCCAAAGAATCGTTGTAGTTCCAGCTTATTTGCCTTAGGGACTATCAATTAAGTCCAAATTATTTTATGACAAAGATTTTTCCATTTTTAGATTCAGGGTAAGTGAAGTAGAAATAATGGAAATCAAATGAGAAGGAATAAAATCAAGTTTGAGATTTACCTTCTAATTGTTTATCTTTCAATTAAGCATGGGTATTCTGTCACCAGAATGTCTTTATTTGCAGATGCCTATCAAAAATAAGCTGTTTTCATTCTTTGCTAGTACATAATTTAGCCTTTCTATACAATACATGTGTGTACTCAGCACATTCTAATGAGTATTTTGTTATCTCTGGTATCTAGTACTGACAAGGAATCACTTTCGTGTGTGTGGCCAGCTTTCTAACAGTCCATTGATTTCGCTGAATATTCTGAATTTTAGAAAGAAACCAATTGATTCTTTATTCACCGTGGCAAAGCAATTCTTAATTTTCGTCAGTTTCTTCTCTGCATCCATCTTAAGAAGAAAACATATTTTTTACATTGCCCTGGAGGATTACTGACTCCCATATCAACAAGAACATTTTAAAGCTTTACCCTGGCTGTTATTTAAAATGGAAACTGCTATCCCTTCAGACACTGGCCCTCTGCCATTTGCCTCCAGAACATTTCATCATTCACTGTCAGGACCTGCTGCTTTTTCTAGAAGAACATATGGGACTTTTTGAGACGTTTTCTGTAACATTAAAGTGCAGAATATATATCTATTTACATTTCCTTACCAATAAACATATTTTGTAGAATTCTAATACATTGCAGTCTCTTTGGAGTTCTCTGGGAAGTATTTGAACACTAATGTCAGAAGAAGCTTGTGATTTGGAAGTAGAAAGGATGGCATTTAATTGGAGAAGCATTTATTATCAGTACAACGTGTCTCCATTTCAATGATATCATTTTATCTGACTGAAGTGGATTTTCTACTTTTGCTTCAGTGATTTCAAATAGTCACTATAAAAAATTGAAAGGGAGGAGAAAAATCCCCCTGCACTCTGTGATGTTGATAAATAAGTCATGGGAATGTAGTAGGAGCTAGCACAAACTTGTGGATGATTGTGGCATTAAAATTGCATCCCGTCAACCTGGGAATACCTTACTTGAATTGCTGGATAAACACTCTTCTCACTGAAACACCTGTTTGGTCTGATTGTCAACATTTTCAGTAATATGAATCAAACAGATGAGTTTAAAACAAGCAATTCAAATTATAGTGTGAGTCCATCATGTACAGTGGCAACAGTGGAACCGGGTTTTGTTGTTTGTTCTTACAGGAACTCTAATCTGTGGTGGAGCAAGTGATATGGGAAGTTAAACTGAAACAACAGAACAACCTTCATTTTCTAAACTGGACCACTGTTGGTTCATCAGTCATCAGGGACCTCAGCACAGAAAGTCTTTTGCTTAAAGAAATCTGGCATCGTTCCAGAGCACTCGGAGATGAACACTTACACAGAAGGAAAGGGATAGTGGTGGTCAGAGCAAGATGGAGAGTGAAATTAGGAATAGACAATACATCAAGTCAGATAAGCAGAGAGAGTGTTACCCTTGTAGAAAACCAAGGAAAATGTGTCTACTGTTCTACACCTGACAGCATTTGTTTCTTACCGTGCTACAGATATGTTATCTGGATGTCATCTTGATAAGAAAAGGGGAATCCTAGGAAGGATTCCAACAGACAAAAATGTGTACAATCAGTGGAATTGTGTCCTCCTCAGCCACACAGATCATGTGCTCAGCCATTCACTCCCACAACTCAAGGGCAGGTGCATGAAGCAAAGGAGGAAACTAGTTTTTCTCTCTCATCTTATAAAATTTAGAAGAAAAAAATATTTGGAAAAGGCTCAAAGTACTCACTTTCTCTTCCAATAGAGTATAATAATATAATATAATATAATATAATATAATATAATATAATATAATAT
>CABHPH010143964.1:11207-28559 GCA_902168325.1 Peromyscus nudipes | reverse complement strand
CCCCCCCCCCATAACATTTTAATGATTCTTTGGGAGTTTCACATCATACAACCCGATCACAATCCCGTTGCAGTCCTTCCATGTCTGCCTTCCTGATGACCCTCCCAAAGAAATAATAAAGCAAAACAAAAAAAAATGTTTATCTACGTAATCGCTGGAGCATGGTCAAATTCTTAGTGTCTTACCCTTTAAATAGTACTGAGTCCTCCCCCTTCCATATCCTTGCCAGAAGCCGTCAATTATGGAGAGCTACAGTTCTGTATGTCCCTCACACTTTTTAAGAGTTCTCTTCGGTGACTTCCTGCCTAAGCTGTTGCTCTTTTTTTTTTTTTTTTTTTAAATCTGGGGTGGAGTTTGGGGTGGCAGTAGGTATTATCACAGAAGCCTTGCATGTCTCTCCCTCTCAGATGTGAAAGTACCATGATAGATATCACAGCAAAGGTAATGTACTTGCTGGTATGGATCCACAACACGCCCCCACGGTTGGGCATGGTCGCGCATGCCTGGCGGGACCTAGTTACTTCCGCCTAGTCATTTCTGAGTCAAAACATCTCACGTGACCAGGACCCCATGGCTTTTCGTGGTTGCGTAAAGCGCACAGTGCAACCATGTGATCTATGTGCATGCCTGGAATAGCCACATGGGCCTGTGTGCGCAGGCCCGGCCGAGCCTTTATAAGCCCGCACCATGATTCCAGGCCCCACTTCACTCGTGTGTCTTTCCACAGGCCTGTGCACATCTGCCTCTCTACCTTATCTCAGTAAAACTCTTGTTAGTGGATTCTGTCGTGTTTCTGTGACGTTTCCTCATAGGGTAAGAGCGCCGTAAATCAACCAACACTCACCCTTCACGGTCAGCAGCAGGCACGCAGATATCATGGGCCTTCACTAGGTTTCTGGTGGTGGCACAGACCATGCATATGACCCTCTGCTGCTGTAGGACCACAGACCCAGACATGCCTCCTGGTGGCAGCACCGGCGGCCCAGACCTCAACAGGACTTCATGTGGCAGGGCAGAATGCTTACAACAATGTGGCCCCGGGCAGCAGCATCACCCATGGATGTCATTGTTGCTTTGGGTTGGAACCCAGCCCACAGACCTCTGCATGGCCTTTGGGTGGTAAGTTGGGCCATGGACATCAACACAGACCCTGGCTGCAACAGTGCCTCAGACCCACATGTGGCCCTTGGTGCCAGCAAGGACTCACATCCGTGTGGTGCTGCATCACCATGGTCTCAGGCGACAGTGCAGGCCACTTGCATCAATGTGGCCATAGGTGATAACATGTGCCCTAGACATCACCCCAGGCCCCAGCAGGGCTCTGCTGAGTAGAGTACAGGTGGTCATAGTCACGGCCGGCTGACCCCTGGCTGCTGGCTTTTCTGTTATTGTGTCTCCCTGGGTGGGGGCTGGGCATAGGGTCCAGCTACTGCCTCTTTCCTTCTGCCAGTGTGCCCTCCCTGAGGGACATTCTTAATCAGATTATTTTTACCAGGAAATCCCATGGTAAATTTGGGTGTCACCCTCTGGTGGCAGCCAAGAAAAAAAGGACATGGAAGAAGAAACTGCTTTCAGCCTGCTTGCCCCATTCTTACTGGTAAATCCATCTATCCTGTGGCTTTGGCATTCCTTTCCTGTAGCTAGAGTTTTCCTGCCGTGCCCACAGTCAGGACAAATCTCCGCCACCCGCCAGTCTCCAGCTCCCAAGTCCCGCCAGTCTCCGAGCCCACTTATAAAATAAACACACAGACGCTTACATTATTTAAACTGCTTGGCCATTAGCTCAGGCCTATCATTGTCTAGCTCTTACTCTTATATTTAGCCCATTTCTATTAATCTCTACTTTGCCACGTGGCTCGTGGCTTACCGGTACCTTACATCTTCCTTCTCCTGGCCGCGGCTCCAGCCAGTCTCCCCTCTACCTTCCTGTTCCCTCAATTCTCCTCTCTGTTAGTCCCGCCTATACTTCCTGTCTGGCTACCGGCCAATCAGCGCTTTATTGATACAGAGTGATATCCACAGCACTTTCCTTGAAGAACCAAAGCACCACCATTTTAAGCAAGTCCCTAACCCCAGTTTGACACAGGCTCGAGTTTCCAATTCTCAGAACTGCTGACATAAACTCCAGGAACCAGAAAGTACAAAGTACAGGATATCAAGTTAACCATCTGGTAGTGACTGTTTAACCATGGAATGTCCCAACCAGGGAAGCAGCCAATGAGAAATGCTGACAAACAACCGCCCACCTAGCAGTAAGATGAAGATAAGGTTTCTGAAAAGTCCCTAGAATTGAGCCAATCAGAATTGTACCCATACTCACACCCCTAACTCATGTAACCTTATGGTTTTTGCCTTTAAAAACTGAGCTTGCAGAGGGGCAGGCGCTTCCTTGCTGTAGGATGGTCTGTATGTCAAATTACTCTGATTGGTCAATAAAAAAACACTGATTGGCCAGTGGCCAGACAGGAAGTATAGGCGGGATTAACAGAGAGGAGAAAAGAACAGGAAGGTGGAAGGAGACACTGCCAGCCTCCACCATGACAAGCAGCATGTGAAGACACCGGTAAGCCACGAGCCATGTGGCAAGGTATAGATTTATAGAAATGGATTAATTTAAGATATAAGGACAGTTAGCAAGAAGCCTGCCATGGCCATACAGTTTGTAAGCAATATAAGTCTCTGTGTTTACTTGGTTGGGTCTGAGTGGCTGTGGGACTGGCGGGTGACACAGATTTGTCCTGACTGTGGGCCAGGCAGGAAAACTCTAGCTACACCTCCTCCAGCCTCCACTGCGTTGGGTGTGCTTGATGTGGTCCCTGCCTAGGCTTGTATTGCTCCCCAATAAAGCCTTGCTTTTGCATTCCGGTACGCTCTCATCTTCAGTGGTCTCTCTGGGGGTTGTGATCTGGACACAACACCCTGATGTTATTTTTTTTATTAGTTAAATTTATTCATTTATTTTACATCCTGACTGCAGTTTACCCTCCCTCTTCTCCCATTCCCTCGTCCCACCTCATCTTTGCACCCTGCCTCCCCTGATCCACTCCTCCTCTGCTTCTGTTCAGAAAGGAACAGATCTCCCATGGGTTGTCAACAAAGTATGGCATACCAAGGTGAGGTAAAACTAAGCTCCTCCCCTCGTATTAAGACTTTGTAAGGCAACCTAGTATGAGGAATAGGTTTCCCAAAGCCTGCCAACACATCAGGGACAGGCCCTGCTCCCACAAGTAGACCAAGCTATACAATTGCCATACATATGTAGGGGGCCTAGGCCAGTCCTGTGCAGGCTCCCTAGCTGGCAGTCCAGTGTCTGTGAGCTCCTATGAGCCCAGGTTAGTTGTTTCTGTGGGTTCCCTGGTGATGACCTGGCTCATACAATCCTTTCTCCCTGTCTTCAACAGGATTCCTGGAGCTTATCTCAGTGCTTGGCTGTGGATCTCTGCATCTGCTTCCATCAGGTACTACATGAAGCCTCTCTGATGACAATTAGGGTAGTCACCAATGAGTGATGTGATGGTAGAACCAAGGTCATTTAGTGATTAAAAAATACTTTAGCCATAGAAGAAGATTTGGCATTTGGCACTTTGAAGTGAGAGTCTTTTTGTTTGTTTGTTTTTGTTTTTTGTTTGTTTGTTTTTGTTTTTTTTTGTTTTTCCGAGACAGGGTTTCTCTGTGTAGCTTTGCGCCTTTCCTGGAACTTACTTGGTAGCCCAGGCTGGCCTCGAACTCACAGAGATCCGCCTGCCTCTGCCTCCCGAGTGCTGGGATTAAAGGCGTGCGCCACCACCGCCTGGCGTGAAGTGAGAGTCTTTATCAACCAGTGATCTAAACGTCAGTTTGCTAGCTAGTATGAAACAACACAAAATTTAAAATAATAAGCGGAAAATCTCAAAGCACATTTATTTCAAATTCTCTGTTGAAGGAAGCCTGTATGAGAAAGAACAATATTTGAACCTTTTCCAGCATTGTTTTCTATTTTAAGTGTTTCTAGTATACTAAAATAATTCTAGTGGTCAGTCTGGTTTGGATAACTAGTTACAAAATGAACCAAATTAATTATACTTTTTTCATTTATGCCAATACTTTCAAATTAGATATTCAAAATAAATCCCAGTAGAATAATGTAAGTGTCTAAGACACTTGCAAAATGTTGCAAGATATTCAAGCAACTGAAGCCCCAATCACTACATGTCATAAATAGATTAGCCTCTGTGTTTTCTTCTCACCTTTTTATGAAACTATATTTATCTGGCAAATAAATTCATCTGCAGATTCATTTTTTTTTAGGTTAAACATACTTTTAAAAAATCGTCTAAAAATATAAAGACAACTTGAAAGTTGAACACTGATAAATATCACTTTCAGAGAACCTCTTCTGACATGAAATGAGGAAAAATCATGTTCCATGATTGATGGAACATGGAAGGATGGTGGGGTCTAGCACAGCAGCAAGGTGCTTTTTTCTCAGTATGTAGCACAAACAGCCTTGAACTCTGGATCTTTTGCCTCAGCCTGCAACCCCAGCCTTCAGAAGCAGATTATTAAACAAGGACATCTGCTTAGAGAGGTGTTGCTTTGAATTTTCTTGTGTTATGGTGCCTTCAAAAGAACCATCATGCATATTTGTGATATCCTTGTTCATTCCATGTTTAGGTAGTCATATCTGTGACACTTTAAGGGTGTAGATTCTAATATTTCTAGGAGACAAAATCTCACAACAAATTTCCTGATCTTTTGTCTCTTAAAATATCCACGCCCCTCTTCCATAATATTCCCTGAGACTTAGTTGTAGGATTGTTTTGTAGATATATTGAAACTGGACTCCACAAGTCTGCATTTTGATTGGCTGTGATTTTTCTGCAATGATCTCACTCTGTGGCAAAGAAAAGTTGCCTTGATGACGTTCGAGGACTGTATTTACAGGGAAAATCCCGATAGGTGTCAACACAACTCAAAAAACTACAGGCAACTAATGAATGCTTAGAATGGGAGAAATAGTCTTCCCCCAAGAAACACACACCAATTGATTACCCAGTACCAAAGAGTCAGCCCTGAAAAGATACATAGAAGTAATTCTATACAAACTGAGTGGTTTGTATGTGTATGCCACACACATACATATATACATATATATGCATGCAATAACAATTAATGAGAAAAGAGGTCATGGATTTGAAAGAGAGTAAGCAGAGCCTATGGGGAGGAAAAGGAAGGGAGGAATGATGCAATTATAACCTCAAAAATTAGAAAAATAAAAAGTACTGTCACAAGCTCTAACAAAAGCATCTTCTTAATGATTAATGGAAAGTTTAAGAATTTGTATTCAGGGTATTCAGCCCTCCATATTGAAGGTGCACTAAAAGCAAAGCCAGGCAAAGTTATTAAAATTCATGACAGAAACTCAGGACAATCAAAGAATACAGTTTTGCTATAAATATCCTCCAATTAGTTGGCTATCTGTGACTTGATGGAGATATCCAATCTAAGAGTTGTAATCACTTTCCCTCACTTCAATCATCTTAATGTACCCCAAATTAGAACTCAAATATCAAAACGTACAAATGTATCCTTAAAAGGTATATGAAATAGGCTTCATACTTGAATTTAATTTAATTTATTTTTAACTGAACCTAAAATTTTATTTTATTAATAATTTGTATTCATTCTCTGTTCTATAAGGACATTTTCATACCTTTATATAATATACTTTGAATGTATTAACATCCACCCCCCTTACCTTTTCCTCCTTTCACTTTCTCCCTCCCATTAATGACCTTTATTTTTAGTCTAAGAGAACTGTAGATTTGCATGTATCTGTAAGCCATGACACGGAGGGATGACGGCCTGAGCCCCTTGCAGTCTCATACCTTATTACATTACAGTACAGTTTCACACAAGGATATTGACATAAGTAGCTGCAATTTAGAATATTTGCATTATCGAAATTGTTCATTAGTTTTGGTTACTGTATGTTCAGGCTTTAAGAAAATTCACCTGCTCTTCCAGAGTGACTGTATTTTTCTTTACATATAGGAATGTGTGAGAGGGTGCATGCCCTGTGTCTTTGCTCACATTTGGTAAGCAATTTCACTTTAGCCATTTTAAGAGCAGATCATATTCTATTAGAGTTTAGATGATAATTTTCTATTATCTAAGCATGCTAATTATTTAAAAAAAAACTTTATGGGCATTTGTGTCTCCACTTCAGTAAAATGACCATTTCTGATTGAGCTTCTTAATAAATATATAAATCTAACAATTATATACGTTGAAACTGAAGACAACAGTGTTTTGTTGGAAATGTGTTTTGCAATAGCTTGTCTTTGTGTTGTCATAACCACATTTTACAGAACCAAAATTTTAATAGAATGAAATTTAAAACAGACGCTTTGTCTTTTACGGATACTTCTTTCTTTACCAAATTTAAAGATTCTTAACTAAGTCTTAGACTTTGGAGATAGTCTCCTATAATTTTCAAATTTTACATTTAAGTCTCCCTCATTTTTGGTTAACTTTAAAAAGTTGTGAGACAATTGGAGGTCTTGTTTTTGTTAGTATCTTCAGTGGTATTTATGGTATTTATTGTTGAAGGTATTCTTTCACATTTTATTGGATTTCTATTAATTTGGTATGCTATCATTGGTCTATTTCTTGGTTTACTACCCTGATACACTGAATTATGTATCACTGTCTCTAACAAACTGCAGTTTTACTTCTATAACTATATAAAATACACCTTGCAGTGGACACACTGCTTCTTCATGTTGCCAAAGAAGTCTTTAAAATTCACAAAGTCTAATCAACACGAAAAATCTATTTTTATTTTATTTATTATTATTATTATTACTATTATTATTATTATTATTTTAGTGACAGGATTTCTTTGTGTAGCTCTGACTGTCCTGGAACTAGCTCTGTAGAATGAACTGGCCTGAAACTCAGAGAGATATGCTTGCCTCTCCCGCCCAATTTCTGGGATTAAGACATATGCCACCCCTGCCTTGTTTAACATGCAAAAGCTTGTTGAACATTTGTAGGAATAATATTCCTATATTATTTAAATTATCAGCATTTTATAATATTTAGCATAAAACTCCTGTATTTTGTTAAGAGTTTTATTTTTTCATCTTGAGAAAAAAAATACTTTTTTTTTAATACATATATATATATTTAATGTACACATGATTATTGTTAGCATATAGAGATCAAATTGATTATTGATAGTGATATGATTACATCATGTGGGAGGTAAAACCAACAGATTTATGTCTGATTTCAGTCAACCTGTTTTATATAATGAGATCCAAGCTGGCCAGGGCTACATTGTGAGATCCTGTTGCAATAATCAAAAATTAGATTTTTTTATTATTCACCTTTTAAGCTCTGACATTGTTGACTGCACTTCTAAGTGACTCTTCTTTGCAGATTTTATCAGTGCCATCATACCATTTACAGGTAGGTCATGTTTTTTCTTCTTTTTAATATGCAGGCTTTATATTTTGATTTAGCTCAACTATAACTTATAGCTCGACAATATTTGACAATATTATGATAACAAACAAAGGGGATAGTGTGCATTCTAGCCTTATTCCTGAGTTTAGGAAGAACATGATTTGGTCTTTCAATACAAATTTTGGTATTACCTATTGCCAGTCTGCAATGTGCATTATCAAACTCCTAGTTCCTGACATGTTTAATGACAGAAGTTGAATTTTTCAAATGCAACTTTTGTCTTGATATGATCACATGATTTTTTTCTTCAGCTTGTTAATTAATATAGTAAGCAACATTATTGATTTTTACATGTTGGGCCAATGCTGCATGCGAAAATAAACTTATTTTATGTTCAGTTTTAAAATATATTGTATTTTATCCCCATTTCTTTCATTTTCTTTTGTTTTTTTTTTTTTTCGAGACAGGGTTTCTCTGTGTAGCTTTGCGCCTTTCCTGGAGCTCACTTGGTAGCCCAGGCTGGCCTCGAACTCACAGAGATCCGCCTGGCTCTGCCTCCCGAGTGCTGGGATTAAAGGCGTGCGCCACCACCGCCCGGCTCATTTTCTTTTGTAATGGAGTCTTATTTTCTTATTCTGTAGTGCAGGCTTACTCATTCCCTTTGTCTAAGTTTTGTTTCAAGGTAGTTCTGGGTTCATAAAAGGGCTATAGAAGTATGTATTCCTTTTCTGATTATGGAAAAGACTTCGTAGATTCACTGACATTTCTCTAGTTACTTGAGGGAGCTGTTTGGGGACGCCCGAAACTACTTGGAGTGTACTCAGCTCCCTAAAATTTATATGACTATACATTTTATCGAATTTCAGAACTTTTAAGCCAATGTTTTTATTCATTTTTTCAGTCATACCCTTTGTCTTCTTTGCTATTTTTCCACTTATCTCTCATATTCTGTTTATTTTCTGTCAATTTCAATTTCCTTCGGCTTAGCTTCTGTAATTCTCTTTGCAGTCTCACAATTAACTATGTTCTTTATTCTCTCTGTTCTGCTGCTGGGCCCAGCCATGGAGTTTATTTCTTTATCTTAGCAATTATAACACCCAAACTGATATTTTTTCTTTGTTATATATTATAATTCTATGCTGTGCATACTCAAGGTATGGAAGACTTGTGTGTAGATGATGATATTTTCCATAATTAGAAGACCCTCAAGTTATTGTGAGCAATGCAATTTTAATTTTAAAATATCTGAAAATGCTTCATAAGAAATACCGGGGTTAAATTTTTATGTCCCCTGTTGTAAAAAGCTAGTTTATTATGGCATTTACCTGGTTAACAGATGATAGCGATAAAAAGGCAGAGAGGGAAAAAGAAGGAAAGCAGTCTGGCTTCAAGGAGTTTAAGGCTATTGAATCAGACTGACCTTAATAAGAGACCCATGGAGCCGTTCACCTACTGGTAATGAAAATGAAATCTCTGGTTAGCAAGCTTGGCAGCTGTCAGCTCACTTTGAGCTGTAACAAGCCTGCTGATATTCCTGTGACCCACACTATGAAGAGGATAGTCTGGCTGCACTGAAAGATAGCCAGTCCTGAAAATTGCTCCAGGAGATAGCAGCAGTGAGCATGCTCCCACTTTGAAAGGGGGCTGTGGTTCGGCTTATGATGCCGCTGAGACAGGGTATCAGAGCTATTCATTATTCATACTTCCTGTCACTTGTGAGGGATGCTGACTTCTGGGGTCCACTGATTCTTTCTAGCTTGTTTCCACTTCTGATAAAGGAAGAGCACAGTGGGAGCTACTTTAAGAGTGGAAAGAGCTAAATGTCTTAACGATAAGAGAAACAATCTGCAAAATCAAAATTCATTGTGACTACATTTTTATAGGGAGCAGTTATGAAAAAAGAAATGTAATTCAAGAATAAATTAAAGCTGGTCCTATGACAGAATAATTGATTTCATAATTTCTTCTTCAAATTAAAACACCCTTTGAAGATGTCAGTTTAAGTCAGACATCCCTTTCCCTACTATTTGCTGTCGGGCTGGTAAACATGGAAAATGCTTCTGGCTCAAAAAAGGTCTAAAAGATCGTTTAAAAAACTATTACTCAGATGGTTTGAAGAAAAAAAATAACACACACATGCACACAAGCACATCACATGCACATGCACACACACACACACACACACACGCAAACAACTTGTTTCATTTTTAAGTAAATTGTGAACCAATGCTAAAATTCTAGGGCACAATTTCTGGTTCTACAGATGTTTGCTTTAAAAAAAAATGGTTCTCAACCTACGGGTTGTGACCCTGCTGGTCATTGAAGGTCCTTTCATAGGGGTCACCTAAGACCATGGGGAACACAGATATTTACATTATAATTTATGGGAAACACAGACATTTACATTATAATTTATGGGAAACACAGATATTTACATTATAATTTATAGCAGTAGAAGTAGCAATGAAAATAATTTTATGATTGGGGGTCACCCCAACATGAAGAATTGTATTAAAGGGTCACAGCATTAGGAAGGTTAAGGACTATTATTCTGGAGCATGTCTCCGTGTGTGTGTGTGTGTGTGTGTGTGTGTTGTGTGTGTGTGTGTGTGTGTGTGTTCATGAATGTATATCTGTGTGTGTGCATGTGTGTGTATGTGTATGTGCATATATGTGCACGTGTAGGTTTGTGCATGCATGCATTGTGCTTGTTTTCATATGTGTATATGTGTATGTATGTGAAACATGTGTGCATGTGTATTTTCAGATAATTTAAACCATTTTTATATCACTTTGAAAAAAATGAAATTCAAAAAACTACTTTCCTTATTCATTTCTGTAAAAGATATTAAACCTCTTTTTAAATTAGTGATGCTGGACTAAGAAATAATACATTAAAAATATATATAAGAGATTTTGGGGTAGACATGGAAAGAGTTAGGAAAGGGGTAGGGGTAAATATGACCAAAACCCATGAAATATTCAAAGAATTAGTAAAATTTTATACTAAAATATTTCTATTAATTCCTACCTATGAACTAGTTTGTGTCACACCCCAAGTTCTGAAGTCCTATCTCTATTGTGATGACATTAGGAGGTGGGGCCTTTGGAAGGCATGTAGGACAAGGAGACACAGTCATCATGACCAGTCCCACATGGAGGGATTACTTCCTGTAAGAGGGGACATTCGTGTTTCTAGAGTTCTCCTCTGTGAGAACGCAGAGGAAAGCGACCCTCTGTGATTAAAGCCCTCTGTGATGTTGATGTGATCTTGGGTTCACAGCCTCCAGGCTGTGAGAAATGTCTAAAAGTTTTGGCTACTCACTCTGTGGCTTTGTGTTATGGCAACCTGAGCTGACTAACCTGTGAAGGAAAACCATTTACTAACTGGTTCTGTTTTATGAAGGCAATTGCAAATGTGTTTGCATGTGATTAAGACTGTCCTTTCCCACTTATATCTCAAAACAATGGCACTCAAATTGTGCTATTAAGGTCTGCTGTAAGCGTGTGTGTGTGTGTGTGTGTGTGTGTGTGTGTGTGTGTGTGTGTGTGTACACGTACGCGCGCGCGCGTTGAGGCTAATTAGAACTATAAAACCTAATATCAAGAAGGTTAACCTGGACATGAACAGCTGAAGTCAGACAAAATCACCATCTTTGTTTGAGAGTTGTCATGGTCACAGTCAGGTACACAGCCCTTAGCAAATGGCTGTGAACCTGTCATTTCACTGGGTAGGAAGTGCCTGCAGTGAAGTTCCCACGCACATTTGGGTTTTACCTGGGATATTGCTTCATTTGTGCATCCTACTCAGCTCCACATGGTCCTCTAAATCCCTTAGTGTTATCTTCATGAGAGGTTAAGATGAAAAATCAAAAGTAAGGTAATGGTGACTGAGGTCCTAGAAGTATAAAAATATCCTATAAAATATCCAAAAGATGAAAGAGAAAATAAAGAGCATGGTCAGAACACCAGGGAGACAAGAGGAAAATGACAGAATGGGGACAGTGGTCTCATAAGGTAGAGTGGAACAAGCCACAGAATGGGTACCAGAGGAAGAGGAGTCTGGCAATTGGACACTATAATCCAATCTGTAAAATGACTAAGAATACGACGGGCTGAGGCCTGTTCATATAGTGTCGTTGAAAAGATTTTGACAAATGGGAAGATTATGTTTCCCCATGGTAGAGGTGGAGACAGTTGACTGCCAGGCTAGGGGAGGGGTGGGGCGGAGATGTGAATGGTAAATGACAAGGACAGAGATGCTGAGTAGTTCCTTTCAGAAGATTTTGTTGAGAAGCATGGTAGGAAGGAAGGAAAGAAACAGAGGGAAAGGAAGGGTGCTAAATAAATGTTGATTATCTCAACTTATTTGTATTAGATTAGATTTGTTGCTCCTATGCCTCTGTAATCAATTACCTGACATTGCCAATTTAAGTGAGGTGAAATTATTTGGCTCACAGTTCAAAGGATATAGTACATGATAAAGAGTTTGGCATGACATTGTGATTTGGTTCATGGCAGTGGGAGTTTGTAGCTGTTTCCCATCACAACCAACCAAGAAGCAGAGACTTCAGAATGTCTATGGTGTAGTTAGAGTTTTTCTGCCTGGCCCACAATCAGGACAAATCTCTGTCACCTGCCAGTCCCACAACGGCTCAAACCCAACCAAGTAAACACAGAGACTTATATTGCTTAAAACTGTATGGCCGTGGAAGGTTTCTTGCTAACTGTCCTTATATCTTAAATTAATCCATTTCTATAAATCTATACCTTGCCACGTGGCTCGTGGCTTACCGGCATCTTTACATGCTGCTTGTCCTGATGGTCACTGGCTGTGACTCCTTCTGCCTTCCTGTTCTTTTAATTCTCTCTGTTAGTCCCGCCTATACTTCCTGCCTAGCCACTGGCCAATCAGTGTTTTATTTATTGACCAATCAGAGCAATTTGACATACAGACCATCCCACAGCAATATGGAATCAAGGGGTATAACCTCCAAGCTTTGCCCAAGGGCTTATGTCAGCCAGCCTCCCACCCCAACTTAAAACAGTGCCACTAGCTGAGAAAGCAAATGTTCAAAACACATCAGCCTGTGGGGGATATTTCACATTCAAATGGCAACATGGAATTAGATTTTTAGAAAAGTGGAAAGTAAATGCAAAGAATAGAGAAGGGAGGGTTGATACAAATCTCTGATTATGGGAACATGGCCCAAAGCAAAAGTGTAAAGACCAGTTTTAGGCAGAAATCCTATTTCTATTGTGATAAGGAGAAACAGCATCCTGTGAAAAATGAGAATAAGTTCAAGACCAGCAAGGTAGATGGGAGAAGAAGATACCTATGAAAAGTAAGTGATACATCAAGTTCAACGCTTGAGATTTAAAGACATGGGAAAGAAAATGTGCTGTTACCATATAGGGCTCTTGATCGTGTCATTTTTCTCTGCCCTTTAAAAGACAGGAAAAATCTCAGTGTAATGGGTAGCAGTGGAGAAATTCTCAAGCAAGGGAAATAAGAGCAGGCAGAATCAGCTGGTAAAGAAAGGCTTTTATTAAGGATGAGAATATGCCAAACTCAGTGTACATAGAGAGAGAGAGGGAGAGGGAGAGGGAGAGGGAGAGGGAGAGGGAGAGGGAGAGGGAGA
Organism: Peromyscus nudipes; assembly: GCA_902168325.1. Lineage (NCBI taxonomy): Eukaryota > Metazoa > Chordata > Mammalia > Rodentia > Cricetidae > Peromyscus > Peromyscus nudipes. The sequence goes on along the minus strand of CABHPH010143964.1, from coordinate 15,465 downwards.
GGGAGAGGGAGAGACCCTCCACAAAGCAGAAAGGAGACTCCAGAAGTTAATATGATTTCTCCTTGAGGACTGGTGGTTTTAGAGTCACTGAAGGATCTTCAAAGGGTTTAGGCATTAGAGTTGGTCAGTTTGAAGAAAGGCAGGATGGCTGATTGGCTCAAAAATGTGTTATAAACATGTCCTTGAACTTGCTGAGCCAGTTCATCAGCAGCAGGCCTTACTATGGTAGGAAAAAACCTCCTAAACCTAAAGTTGTAAACTACCAGATTTCTGTCTCAAGTCAAGATGGTGGGAAAGAAGCCGGGCAGCTTGGACATCTTGTTACTATCCTTGTTACCTAGTCATAGCATATCTCCCTCTCTGTCTTCTTGTCAGGAAATCTGCATAACTCCCGGTCCCTTAGTTCCAGTAATAAAAGTTTCCTGAAGGTTACACATGATGGTTGCAGATGCTAACAGGACACTAGATCACAGATACCTTCCATACAAGCCAATTAGAAAGAGCTGCTTGTCTGAACATCTTGCTTGTCCTTGGGATATAGAGCAGGGACTTCAGCACTGTTACCTCCCCACTTGCCTCAGTTGGTGGCTACCCTGCTCAGTGACTGTACAATATTATATTTTAGTCCTCAAAGGACACTTTCTACTTATTTCTTGGTTGCTGGCTAAACGTTCCTCATTTCTGGACTCAGGCTTCAGCTTAGGTATCAATCCACCTTCTTGTCTGATTCACTTTTTATCCAGACTATTTTATGTCAAAATCAATCTCCTTCGCTGGTCATCTGGTCACCACTTCAATATATTCTAGGTGACAAATAACTCTTGGAACGGAGAGGTTGATATCATGTTAACGTAAAATTTTTCACCACTGACAGGAAACCAGTGCTAAAGATTTTCAATATGTCATCTCCCTTGTAATACGGCTAATAAAACAGTGCTTGACCTAATATGTTTAATCATACTTTAGTGGCTGACAGCCATTGGTATCAATGTCAGAATCTTATTTCTCAGAGATAGTCTCTCAATATTTCTTCACATTAACTTTCTTTTTCTCTTTTTCTTCTTTTTTTATTCAATTGTTGAAATGTTAGATCTTATAGCATTAAATCAACTATCATTTTGCATCTATTATTTTCATTTGATGTAACCTCTAATAAAGCACTCTAATCTATGGAAAATAATAAAGTATAAAATAATTTCGATTTGTTTAGTTCTTGAAATTTTAATGAAACCTTTTTCTTATCTTTCTCTTTTAATAATGATTATACTTAAGTTGATTGTTTTCATTTTGATTTTAGTAGTAAGCAGAGATAATGAAAGAAAAAATAAGTTATTTTATAAATATGAGTCTATAAAAAAGTAAAAAGTCTTCAAACTTATGAGTTGTAAGAAATGATAAGAGGTCTTACACAGATACTAAATAACATAAATCAGAATGTTAATAAATAAGTATGATATAAGCTAATTCAACTTTTGCAGTTCTGAGGTTATATGAAGGACTTGCTAAAAATAATTTTATGTATATTCAACACTAAAGATTCTAGAAACAGACCTAGACATGATAATTAGAGATTTTTAGAGATATGGAGAATTTGTATCACCATGGGAAATTAAGCAGATGCACATAATATGGAGGTACTAGACCATGCAGAACAAAATTCTCTATGTATAAAATGAAGGGCCCAGGAATCTTCCTGAATGGAATTGTTCTATTGCTTAAATATGCACAGTCCAACTTTCATAAAGCCAAAATACATCCTTTATCGTAGCATATAAAGAATTAACTAAAATAAGTGAGTCAAAACTAAAACTGTATTGTGTTGAGATAGAACTCCATGGGCCTAGTTAAATCACAGGAAATTTTGAGAATTAATTTAGAAAAAAAATTCACATTTATAATCATGGCTATTTTTTCAATGTTTTGTGCTGTCATGGTTGGGGTGGGCGGTATATGAGGTCAATTGTGTGTGTGTGTGTGTGTGTGTGTGTGTGTGTGTGTGTGGTGAGTCTGTGTGTGTGGTGTGTATGTGTGTGTATATTGAAGAGGTGAGTGCTAGTACTTAGTGATCCTACAAAATGGGAATAACACCTCCTTGGAACGGAAAAATAGCACCAAAATATATTTTTGATATTTTCACTACAAATAGATCTAATATAACTGGCCCAGCTATGAAGATAATTTAGATAGTAAACATTCTTCAGATATTTTAAAATTATGTGTTTTAATGTAGTTTTGTATTTTATTTCAGTAAAACACATTTTTTATTTTTTTTATCATCTATAATAGCATGTCCTTTAGAACCATCTACAACCTCAAATGATTTAGATGGAGTATCATCACTTGGAAACTAGCTGGAGATATGCTTAAAATAGATGTTGAAAGACGGTGATGGGCTCTGAATAAAAAATACTTAATTATATATTTAAAAAAATCTAAAGTGTGTCAGTAACTGATTACTATGAAAAACAAATTTCATTTTTATATACTAACAGTAAAAATATTAAAAAACATGAAATCAGAACAATTTCATTTACAGACCATCAAAATAATAAAATGCTACATAGTATATTTAATGCTACAAGATTTATTTGTTATACATATAAAACATTGTTGAAAGAAATTGTGGAAAATATTAATAAATGGCTAACTGTTTAATCATGGAAATACTTATTTTTATAATGGTGATGTTCTTGGACTTAATATACATAATCTATCAAAAACACAGCTATATTTTTCAACTTTTTATTTTCTAAATGTGATTCACTTGCAATTTATACAGTATTGCAAGCAATTCACGGTAGTAATAGCACTATTATTTCTATATTTCAAATTTACCATAAAACAGGAATTGTCACTGTGGCGTCTTCAGGCATATAGACTGGCATACAGACGAATGGATTGGGATTGTGATACGTAACTTACCTACACATTGTGATCAACTGTTTTCATAAAAAGGACCAGCAAATGTAATGAGGAAGGAAATTCTTTCAATCAATGTTAATTGTATGCATGGGGGAAATGACTCTGGGGGTAAATGCTTACTTCTCAGGAATGAAGAGCTGAGTTCAGGTCCCCAGCATTCATAGAAAATTCTAGAAGTGATGACATATGCCCATGATTCTCACACTAAGACGCAGAGGCAGAAGAATGCAAAGATCTCGTTAGCCATCTACTCTATCCATTTGGTAGCTCCAGATTCCGTCAGAGATTATTACTCAGAAAATGTAGACAGTGACAGGAGAAGATGTCTGACATCAGTCCTTGGCATTTGAACATAAACAAGTGCGTGCACTTAGCCACAACTGTACACATATACACTATATAGAGAGAGATATGTAATATGTATCTCATACACATATGACACAATTGTGTGCTCATGCAACATACACACAGAGACATAATACACACATACATGCACATACACACACAGTTTTAGTGGGACAACTGTATATCAGTAAGACAATGATTAAAACTTACACAGATGTTAACTAAATTACACTCATATTTTATATATATATAATATATATATATATATATTATATATATATATATACTTCAAACTTTTGGAAAAATGTAAGAGCGGATCGTTTTTTTTGTTGTTGTTGTTGTTGTTAAAAATATTTTTTTGTTGGTTGATGGTGGCGCACACCTTTAATCCCAGCACTCAGGAGGGAGAGCCAGGCAGATCTCTGTGCATTCGAGGCCAGCCTGGGCTACAGAGTGAGTTCCAGGACAGCCAAAGCTATACAGAGAAACCTTGTCTCAAAAATAATGATAATAATAGTAATGATTTTTCATACAGTGTATTCTGGTCATAGCTTCCTTCCCTCACCAGCCCCCTCCTAGAACTCCCCCACTTCCCCACATATCCAATTTACACCTTCTTGTAAGAGCAAATATTTAAGGTAAAACATTAATTAAAGAGCAAAGACCATACATGACACAAGCACATAAAGAAGATCTTAATGAAATCATTTAATGTTGATAATAATAATACTATCAAAATAGGGAAACTCCAGCCGTGTTTGTGTATGTATGTGTGTTTATGTGTGTGTGTATGTTTGTGTGTGTGTGTATGTGTGTGTATGTGTGTGTGTATGTGTGTGCATGTTTGTGTGTGTGTATGTGTGTTTATGTGTGTGTGTATGTTTGTGTTTGTGTATGTGTGTGTATGTGCGTGTGTATGTGTGTGCATGTTTGTGTGTGTGAATTGTGTGTATGTGAGTGTGTATGTATGTGTGAGTGTATGTGTGTGTAT
>CABHPH010143964.1:0-11197 GCA_902168325.1 Peromyscus nudipes | reverse complement strand
TATGTGAGTGTGTATGTATGTGTGAGTGTATGTGTGTGTATGTTTGTGTGTGTGTACGTATGTGTGTATTATGTGTATGTGTGTATGTATGTGTGAGCATATGTGTATTGTGTGTACATGTGTGTGTATTGTGTGTGTACATGTGTGTGTATGTGTGTATGTGTGAGTATGTGTGTGTGTATTGTGTGTATGTTTGTGGGTATGTGTGTACGCATGTGTGTGTGTGTGTATGTGTGTGTGTGGTGTGTGAAATGTTGGTGAGAAGGTATGGGAATTGGAATTTTTCACGAATAACTGGTAGAATGCTTATATGCACTGTCATTTTTAAAGAATCTGTCACTTCATATCATTATGTGTCAGTCAAAAGCAAAGATTACTTAAACCATCCTTAGTGAAGATAAAATTGCTTTGAATTACATGACATTGGAGCAAGTAAACACAAAATACAAAGGAAATGAATGTGATGCAAACTGCTGTTCAATGAAATCCCGTGTAAAATATAAAATTTATTTTACTACTGCTTCTTCTCTTCCTGATTAACAGTGAGAGAGGCTCAAAGCTAAATGACAGATGAATTTAAGGAAACTTTCTAAAAACAAATGACTTTTTTCAAATTATTTATTTCACTTCCCCTGGAATTTTTTCATATTTTGTAAAAAAATGAACATTTTTCATGTTTTTTCCTCAAGACGCAGACAAATAAGACTACATGATTTTAGGATTTTGATATTGCACATGTAACCAAGAAAAGCAAAGAGTAAGTACCAACTATCTCACGGAATTGATGGCCACTTGTTATTGCCATGAAAAGAGATATATATGTATCAGTTTATTAATAAATATTTTCATGCAACTTTAATTCTAAAAGTTGCAGATACTATACTATAGTAAGCAGTTTTGAGTAGAGATTATATTTATCATATCAATTAGAAAATTAGAATTATGGCTGATTAGAAAACTGTGGTCATAATGATTTTTTTCTTATATGCTTGTCATCAATGCGTAGATACATTGTTACAAATTTGTACTTAATTAATATGATTAAAAATACATGATAATAGATGGGATAGCGTAAGATAGTTCAAAAAGTTTAAAATTAAGACCTGAGAATGTACAAGGCTTACAGTACGTTTGGTTAGATAGCTCTACAAATGACATTGTGTGTGTGTGTGTGTGTGTGTGTGTGTGTGTGTAATTTTGTTTTTATTTACCATTACATTTAATATTCTACAGTGAGTTATCCAAGTGTTATGCTTCATATTCTACATATACAAAATAACTTTATGGTAATCTTCTATGCATTTTCTTTATATTTCATGGTAACATTGACAAGATTATGACAGGGATTACTAGGATTCTAGTTACTATCATCAAGGGAATCTATTTTACTATGAAGAACTTGAAAAAAAACATGCTCCTAAATAAACCATACCCAGTGTATATTCATCTCAATGAATTTCTGTATATTTACTATAGCCAGTCATAAGCTGTGGAGCTTCATATTAGTTTTTTTTTTTTTTTGCTTTTTCTCTATTGAATACATATTTTAACCAGTAGCTGTTACTTTTTCTGTACTCATTATTGATGCCATGTATTTTCACTATGAATATTTCAATGGTATCCGTAGTCAAAGTACATTTGACACCTATACATTGAAATTTAATCCTCCACACAAGCTTTTATACTATTACCACAGAAACATAGAATGACTCAACTTTTCTGAAGTGTATTCAGCTAGAAGGTAACCTGTGGTGATATTTTGTTTGTGCTCTCACAATAAAAGCTTGCCTAGAGATCAGAGCGAGGAGCTAGCCACTAGAGGCCATGCAGTGGTGACACATACTTTTAATTCCAGCATGGGAGGAGGAAACAGGAAGCGGTAGGGCTGGGCAGAGAGAGGAAATAAGGTGAGGTGGAGACAGGAGCTTGGTCCTTTTCAGCCTGAGGATTTGGTAGAGGCAAGAAATCTCTTTAGTGGCTGGCTCATTTATTGATCTTTCAGCATTTGTCCCAATATCTGGCTCTGAATTTTTATTATTAAGACCAATTAGAATTTGTGCCATAGCAACCCCTTCTAAATAATATTAAGAGTATTAAGATTATGAAAGGACTTTACTATCAGTAAGTACTCTTTCATGATTTCTTCACTTTTTCCCCCTTTCATTAAAAATAAATTCTTTTCTCATACAATATATCCCAATTACTCTTTCCCCTCCTGTTACTCCTCTCAGTTTCTTCCCAAATCCCTTGCCATCCAAATCCACTCCTTTTCTGTCTCTAATTAGAGAAGAATAGGCTTTGTCAGAATGGCTAAGATCAAAAACACTGAAGACACCTTATGCTGGAGAGGATGTGGAGCTAGGGGAACTCTCCTCCACTGCTGGTGGGAATGCAAGCTTGTACAGTCACTGTGGAAATCAATATGGCGCTTTCTTAGAAAAATGGGAATCAATCTCCCCCAAGATCCAGCTATACCACTCTTGGACATATACCCAAGGAATGCTCAATCATACCACAAGGGCACTTGCTCAGCTATGTTCATATCAGCATTATTTGTAATAGCCAGAACCTGGAAACAACCTAGATGCCCTTCAACCGAAGAATGGATAAATAAAGTGTGGTACATATACACAATGGAATACTATTCAGCAGAGAAAAACTGACATCATGAGGTTTGCAGGCAAATGGAGGGATCTAGAAAAAATCCTCCTGAGTGAGGTAACCCAGACTCAGACAGACAAACATGGTATGTACCCACTCATAGGAGGATACTAGATGTGGAGCAAGGACAACTGGACTGCTACTCACATCACCAGGGAGGCTACCTGGAAAACAGGACCCCAAGAAAGACACGGGGATCGCCCAATGACGGAGAAATGGATGAGATCTTCATGAACAGCCTGTACATAAGTGGGGGAAATGAAGGGCGAGGGTTGAGGGAAAGAGAGCTTGGGGGAGCGGGAGACCCCAGCTGTATCAAGAACAGAGAGGGAGAACAAGGAATAGGAGACCATGATAAATGAAGACCACATGAGAATAGGAAGAAGCAAAGTGCTAGAGAGGCCCACAGAAATCCACAAAGATACCCCCACAATAGACTGCTGGCAATGGTCGAGAGACAGCCCGAACTGACCCACTCTGGTGATGGGATAGCCAAACACCCTAATTTGTCGTGCTAGAAACCCCATCCAATGACTGAGGGATCTGGAAGCAGAGATCCATGACTAGGGCACAGGTGGAGTTCCAGGAGTCCAATTAGCGAAAAAGAGGAGGGTCTATATGAGCGAGAATTGTTGAGACCAAGGTTGGATAAATCACAGGGACAAACAGCCAAATGAATGGAAACACATGAACTATGAACCAATGGCTGAGGGGCCCCCAACTGGATCAGGCCCTCTGAATGGGTGAGACAGTTGATTGGCTTGATCTGTTTGGGAGGCATCCAGGCAGTTGGACCGGGTCCTGTGCTCATTGCATGAGTTGGCTGTTTGAAACCTGGGGCTTATGCAGGGTCGCTTGGTTCGGCCTGGGAGGAGGGGACTGGCCCTGCCTGGACTGAGTCTACCAGGTTGATCTCAGTCCTCGGGGAAGGTTTTTTGCCCTGGAGGAGGTGGGAATGGGGGGGGGGCAGGGGGGGGGGGGGGGGGGGCAGAGGGGGAGAGCAAGGGAATCCATGGCTGATATGTAGAAGTGAATGGTATTGTAAAATAAAATAAAAGAAAAGAAAAGAATAGGCTTTTAAGAGATAACAAAAAATGAAATAAAAAATAATAAGATAAAACAAAAACCATCACATCAAAGTTGGACAAGGAAAACCAACAGACAGAAAAGAACTCCGAGAGCAGGCACAAGAATCAGAGACCCACTTGTTCTCACACTCGGGAGTCCCATAAAAGTACTAATCTGAAAGTTATAATGTATATGCAGAAGACCTGATGCAAACCCGTTTCGGCCCTGTGCTTGTTGCTTCAGGCTCTGTGAGTTCATGTGAGCTTTGCTCAGTTGATATTGAAGACCTTGTTTTCCTGATGTCCCCCATCCCCTCTGGCTCTTACACTCTTTCTGCTGCCTCTTTCATAGAGTTCCCTGAGCTCTGAGGGGAGGAATTTGATAGAGACATCCTATTTAGAGTTATGTGTTCCAAGGTCTGTCTGTCTGTCTGTCTGTCTGTCTGTCTGTCTCTGTCTCTGTCTCTGTCTCTCTCTCTGTCTGTCTTTCTCTGTCTCTCTGTCTCTCTGCCTCTCTCTGTCTCTCTCTCACTTTCTCTCGTGTATGTGTGTGTGTGTGTGTGTGTGTGTGTGTGTGTGTGTGTGTGTGATGTGAATAGCCCAGGGACCTAGCATAAAACCAAATACTACTTTTTCAAAAAGGAAAGTGTTGTAAAATGATTCCTAATGACTTTCTCCTATACTCGTAGATCACGGCTTATTCAACCATCATCAGACAACTTCTTCCTGAAGCAGATGGGAACATACACACAGACTCACAGCCAGACATTACACATAGAGAGAGACCTTGAAACATACAGCTCTAAGTAGGATGTCTTCTTTTGTTGTTAGAACCAGGTGGATTTGACTTTTGATTGACAGTAGTCAGACTCTTCTCTTGTGCCCAGCTACATTGATCATGGAGCTGTCAACCAAGAAATTCCTCTTTCAGCAGTATCTGTATTGTCAATATAGCGGCTCAGATAGCTTGAAAGCTACACAGCTGCCTTAAGAAAACTATATTCCTTTTGGAAGAAATACAGAAATCTCAGTCACTGGGACCATATCTCCTGCTTCACCAAGCCTTGTTCCAGCCATCACTACCGTAGATAACCTGATCCGGCCTTAGAACACTTTATAACAAATATGAAAAGCTTCAGTAAACTATAAATGTCCTGTGCTATTTTGAAATCACATTCACTTAGTTGTACTGGGGAAGGGATAACTTCCCTTACTGATACAACAGAAGCCTGTGGCTGATACAGTGTAAGCCTTGTGATTGGTTCTTATGTTTGGCATATGCACTGAACAACTGGGAGCTGTATTGTGATGAATTCAAAGTTACAATTTCACATTTTCATGTAATGCTCACACCGCACCTACTTCCAGGTCTATGAACAGCCTGTTTATAGACATTTTGTGTGTCGCCTAGGAGATGCTGCAATGCTTGGACCAATGAAACACTGAGTCTTGTGTTGCTAAATCACAGACTCCATCATTCTTGGAGGGCCTGGGACTGGTGTTGTGAACAACAGACATTGGTTGTAGAAATGGCATCCACAAAAGTAACCCCAGAGAAGACAGGAACTTCCGTAGAGGGACCAGGACAGTGACCACAGAAGCCAAAGTAGCTCACACCAAAGCAGAAGATAAGGAAAGGAAGAGAAGGTACAACGTAATGTTGTGGAAGGCTAAAGGATACGAAAGGCCAAACTTCTCAGTGGAAAAGTTCCACGGACCACCAAGCCTTAATGACCAAGGTTTGAAATAACTAAAGCCTGAGAGCTCTGATGCTATCTTTTGGTAACGGGTAAAGTATCTTGAAATTCAGGGCCTAGGAACTATGACATTAGCTGGTACTGATTGTTGTTATGACTATCCACTACTAAAGGATCAAGATTATACTTACCTAGTTCTGATCCACTGGCAATGAGGCACAGAACAATAAGCTTGCATCATAACTATCCACAGTATCTTCTTGTATGTTTACTTAGTTAGCTATCTACTTAGTTAATTATTGGTGTTTAGAGACAGGATCTCACTATGTAGTGCCGGATGGCTTAGAACTCGCTGTGCAGACCAGGCTGGCTTCAAATTTACAAAAACTTCTGACTCCTGTGTGTTGGGGTAAAAGGTGTGTACCACAATTTCAGACTCTTATAGAGTTGTTGAGATCTGGTAAATAGTCAGTTGTAAGTTTTGGGTTTTTTTTTTAAGACAAACAGAAAAACCCACAAATGGAATAAATAATTCTCCCAAATATTCAAGCAATTATTCTCCCATACTCTATACCCATCCTATTCCTAACCATTGTCTTTGAGAAACATGTATCCAGTCATGTGCTAGAACTATTTAGCAGTTCTCTCACTGACATATGGGGATTTGCCATCCCATTTAAGTATCAGCATTTAGGGGGAAAAAAACAACAAGAAAACAAAACACATGTACACAATCCAGTCCAGGTATCCTTCTTAAAAAAAGGAGTCTGTAATATTATTTTTTATATTATAGAATACCAGCTGCCCTATATGATAAATGAAGGCATTCACAATATGGAAATAACCTGTAATATCCCCGTAAATCACATTCTTATACTTATTCTCTTATACCACAAAACTAGCAAATCCTTTTCAAAAGTAAAATATTTTCACATCTCTTTCTTGATGTAGAATAACTAGAATCTCAGTCTTTCTGTGTTCTCTCTCTCTCTCTCTCTCTCTCTCTCTCTCCTTCCCTCCCTCCCTATCTCATTCTCTTGTATTAAAATTACTACCCTATAATCTCTGTTAAAGGTTATTTTCTTTGTAACATGTTCAGTTGCTTGTTCCTGCCATGAAACCTTCTATTTTTTATTTGTTTGTTTCATGAAACTCAAGGCTATACACATGGGCAGCATTCTATAAGTACTTCTGAGGCCACGAGCACACTCACGTTATCCCAACTACCTCATAAAGGAGTTATAATTTTTGATAAAATGACAAGAGATCAGGATATCAGTGGTGAGTAGGGAGGCAGGAAAGTAGAAAGTGAAGGTAGAAAGGCAGAGGAAATAAAAATGATGTAAGATTCCCTATAAATACCCAAAGGTCATAAGTGTAATCTGTATGTGGCTACCTCATTCCCTCATACTTTTAAAAATTTCCAGTCTTTACTCAGAAAGATCACTCAATATGTCTTCTTTCATGAAAGGTAAGGAAAGAAATTCTCTACATGTTTCATTCCACAGAGTAGAAATGCAGATTGGTGATCAAGTGCTGAAATACTGGCCTCCAACCTAAGTCAGAAACGGATGCAGGATTTCAGATGCTGACTATTACATCTCACCACAGTCACCATCTGCATCCGATGATAAAAACTGTGTCCCCAGCAGGCTCTTGTGTTTTAATGCTTGGTGCCCAAGTGATGGCACCATTGTGAAACCTTTGGGAGGTAGAACACTGAAAGAAAAGAAATCACCAAGATGGTCTTTGATGTCCCATAGCCTGGCCTCACTTCCCATTTTCTCTGCTTCCTGTTGCCTGGCCAGACTCACAAGCCACTTCCATGTTTTCTCTTTCATGATGAACTGTCTAGCCTCTGGAACTGTATGCAAAAACAAACCCTTTCTCTTGTGAGCCTTTCTGCCAAAACAGCAATGGGAAAGTAATTAATACGTGGGCTGATCTTACAGATCAAAACATTGATTCTTTTCCTATAAATCCCAAAGAAAACAATGACAGAACATTATTATTTTTACTTTATGCATACTCATCAGTCACATAGTACACTGTTACTTCTTTTATTAAAGTTCTCTTTGATTTTATTTTACCTGTTAAAGCTAGGCCCACTGAAAGTACTCAACAATAATTCGACAAAAAAATTAATAATATTAAAGCTGAATAATTTGTCTTTATACCTTGAACTTTGCATATTTCAAATGCACACGTGGTATTTTTACTTGAGTGTAAATCCTGAAAGGTATAATAGCAAATTGCTCTGCATTCCCATTTTCTAGATATAAACGTCCAAGATTGATTATTTTATAAGCAGGCCACAGGACTGCAGGGGCTTGGCAGGACCTGAGAACTATCTGACTACAAATGGTGCCCAACATGCTGGCTTGAGTTTCCACCTGAAACTTGAGAGAACTTAAAAAAAAAAAAAAGATTCTATAATGGAGCTAAAAACAGCTTCCTACTTGTCTCTCAGGCCACCTGCGGTATGGCGGGTTGGCAGTGTGTGGGCTTGACCTGCAGCATGACTGATTCCTGCCATGGTATGCAGAGGTGTCTCCAAGCTGTGCAGTATACTGCATAAGGATTTAGCTTTTGCTAGTATAGAAAAAAAAAAGAAAGGAAGGAAGGAAGAAAGGGGAGGAGGGAAGGAGGGAGGGGGGAGGGAGGGAGAGAGAGAGAAGGAAAGAAAGAAAGAGAGAGAGAGAGAAAGAAAGAAAGGAAAGAAAGAAAGAAAGAAAGAAAGAAAGAAAGAAAGAAAGAAAGAAAGAAAGAAAGAAAGAAAGAAAGAAAGAAAGAACAAAGGAAGGAAGAAAGAGAAGGTTTTTGGGCTACACACCGCTTTGATGGAGGCTTCCAAGAGCTGGTGGTGCCCATGGCTCCCAGAGCTCGCAGTAAATGTACCACCACCAAATTGGGAAGCTGAAGTGGGTGGAGTCAGCAGCCAAGGCTGCTGCTTCAGTACTAGCCACTGCAGTTTAAAGCAATAGATTCACAATAAGGCAGATTCAGATGGAACAAGACTTTAAATGGTTTACAGTGTGTGTAAAAATGTACATAGGCTTGGAAAAGAGAAGAAAATGAATATAGACAGCTATATAAAGAAATGTTATTTTCACAAAACGAAGTCTTTAAAGAGACAGTAAAAGTAATATAAAAAATAAGCCATGTGAAGATGGAAATCACACAGAGAGTCTGGATTATATTGTCTTTGGGATTTTTAACTGCAGAGAGACATTTGATTGTAAAAACTGCTGAGTTAAATCAATATGTATATTTTAAAGATATCTTGATTTCAAAATTTATGTCTAAGGATACATTGCTTTGGAAAAGAGGTTCTGCTTTTGTTTCCACAGAAGATGAGAACCTATGGATTGCTTCCAAGCTAACATGGTTTGATCAAGGAAGACCCCCTGAGAAGTCTCCAGATGTTCCAATATCCAGATCAGCTTCAAGGCAACTGGCTCAGAAAACACAGTGTCACAGACTATTCTGGGCAGGACTTGACCATAATTCTTAATTTTCTCAGGATCCCCATAAGACTACCAGTGCCGCTATCAGCAGGAAGTAGCCTAGAACATTATTCTCACATTCCCCCAAAATGGATTACAGATATTTGTCTTTGTTAGGGATTGGTTATAAATTGTTATTGGTCATAGTCAATCTTTCTAAAAGAAAAAAAGGGATAGGATATAGATATGGTAGGATGAAAGGGTAGATTATTGACTCTACTTTTAAAGAGTAACAACAACCTATTTGGAATGTTTTACATTGTTATGGGTTTCAGTTCACTGATACAAATTTAAAGTTAATTTTTTTATACTATATACATTTCTACTCTCATTTAAGGTATTATGTTTATGTAACCCATTTGAAATTGTAATGTATAGTTAAGAAATACAGATTAATAATTAGTCATCTATGATAATCACACTTACAGTCATGTTAGTTAAGTTTTCTAGGTATACATAGATATATTTCAATTATATAGGTGATCTTCAAACACTTCAAAGACCTATAGAATATGGCATTTAAAATGTTTTGAAAATTTAGACTTTCTGGACAATGAGACATGTCTGCTTCTGGCAGCATCAATTACTTTAAGGAGGGTGATGGGCATTGAAGAAGTTCATTATGGAGTTTGCTTTCTTTGTGGCAAAAGTTAGCCACTGGGCAAAAAAAAAGTGCCTGTGCATCGACTGATCGACAGTATGTTGTATGAACCGGACATACAGGACACATAGGAAAATGACCACTGAATTTTCCAAAACAAGGTGAAATGGTCCTTCAGGTTCCTGCTTCACAGAGGAGACTGCCAAACATTCTACAGAACACAGGAAGAAGCAACTGAGAGAATCTAGGCCTGTAGGCTGAACAATGGATGCCTCAACATTACAAAAGAACTTTGGATCACTATCCAGGCAGGCAGCTCTCTGTAATTTCTAGAAATTTTGGAAGTTGCTTACAATTCATTTCCTTTTTATTAAAGGTAACATTATATTCTTCTGGGGACTTTGATGTAGTTGAAGACTAAATAGTTATAGTTATAATTTTCCTTGGTTATGATAAAAGGTAAGTTAGATAAGAAACCTTAGACTCACAAATATAGGATAAATAGAATATTTTCTTTAAATTTGCCAAATATAAGTGAACTGGATATTGTAACTGTGATTCTTGCTTGCTAACTGTTTTTTGGTATATAATTTTACTATGTTAAAGTTAAAACCTTCCTTTTTGATTAGACAGAAAAGGGGAAGTGCTGTGGGATGTCATTCAGTATGCTGTGAATATGTGTTGTTCTGATTGGTTAATAAATAAAATGCTGATTGGCCAGCAGCCAGGCAGGAAGTATAGGCTGGGCAAGCAGACAAGGAGAATTCTGGGAAGAGGAAGGGCTGATTCAGGGATTGCCAGCCAGACACAGAAGAAGCAAGATGACAAGGCAGAACTGAGAAAAGGTACCAAGCCATGTGGCTAAACATAAATACGAATTATGGGTTAATTTAAGTGTAAGAGCTAGTCTAGTCAGTAATCAGCCTGAGCTATTGGCCTAGTAGTTATAAATAATATAAGCCTCTGTGTGTTTACTTGGGGGACGTGAGTAGGAAAGACTTGTCCCAACCTCCAGCTGGGCAGGACACAGGAAAACTTCCGCTACAAAATCCCATTGCAGAGCAGGTGGGTTGCCACGACAAAGGCGTTTGCATTTGCAGCATCATGTGCCTTTATTATGAGGCCCATAAACAACTTTGAATGTTCTTTCTTCTTCTAGAGATTCTGCTTGGCCACTCATAGTGCCCTGCTTTATATTTAAATAGCCACCAGCTTTAATGACCTTATACATCAAAAGATAATATATGAATGTTCCATCCTTTATTCCAATGTATTACATCATGGTGGCCTTATTGTAAAATGAATTTTACTCTCCATGACTTTACTTTGTGCCCATCACAATTATGACTGTACATGGTCTAATTAAACATTGTGTGCTTAATATAAGTAGAGAAAGTTTACATTTCATTGCCCAGAACAATTTCATTTGTCACAAATCATTTGAAGTATTTTTTTAAGTTTTAAAAAAAATATGTATTTTATTATTAAAATTTATTTTACAATGTTAAACATGTATATAATGTATTCTAATTTATCTTGTCTCATACCATCTCTTACAGGTCTCCTACATCCCTTAAGATCACTCCACCTCTCTTCAAGTCTCTTCTCTACACCCATGTCTTTTTGGTTTATTTTATGAACCACTGGGTTTAACCACAGTCATCC
>CABHPH010143963.1:0-46992 GCA_902168325.1 Peromyscus nudipes | reverse complement strand
GAGCCCAGCCTGTTCTACAAAGTGAGTTCCAGGACTGCCAGGGCCACGCAGAGAAACCCTGTCTCAAAGAAAAGAAAAAGAAAGGTTATGCTTATCTGCCTTAGGACCCAGGGAAGTGGACAAATACATAGCTCAACAAGGCATTGCCAGGCCCAGCTTTTCACCAGGGAAAAAAAAGCAAGGCTTAACTGTCACTTCTGCCGCGTGAAAACCAGCCATACAAACCTGTACATGAAGATAAAACAAGACCTGAGTGGCCCGAGATGGAAACAGTCCTGGTAGGAGGCGGCACAGGGAGGCCGTGGGCTTGTCCCTGCAGTGAGGGAATGTCCCCCAAGTAAAGCTGGTTTTGACCACACAGCTAAACAAAACAACACAAGGTGAAGTCATGGTAGAACCGAGTCTTTTTCTTTAATGATCCTGGGGACTGAACCCGGGGCTTTGTGCCTTCGAATCATTTGCTCTCCCATGGAGCTACATCCCCAGCCTCACAACTGTATTTTAGTAACGACTTCATTTCATACTGTGTCTCCTCCCTCAGAGTTAATAAATAATCTGCTATGCCCAACACAGCCTGGTCTTGAAACACGACTGGATAGTCCAGGGGATGAAGAAAGGACAGACACAAAGATGCATACTGAAAAGCTAGACCAGGGGACTGTGTGAGCCCTAATGGAACTGCACCAACAACACAATAACAATCCGGAACCTCAGAGATTTTACTATGCATGGCACAGGGGGCGGGCTTAGCTAGTCGACTCAGAGTCCTCTGTAGGCGAGCAGTCCCAGACTGTGAACACCCAGGAGGAGGAAGCTGCTGTTGTTGGCTTTTGCACACACTGCCAACATTGGCGCTTTGACCAGAGGAAGGCCTTACCATTCTTCCCAGCCTCCCCTGGGGGAGTATAAGTCTTTGCCGTTCTCACAGGTCTGAGGTATTGGTTCCTTGACATGCCCATGCCAACAATACACATTCACTCAAGGCTTCCTTGGCTCCCCACAAATACCCTTTGTTCATGAGTAATCCAGACTTCACTGCATTGGTCTCAAAAGCAATCCATATGCTCACCTGGAGCAAGACAGTTCAGGTGGGAACCAAAGGACCTTTTTTGGTTGTCAGTATCTTCTGTAGGGATGAGCACAGTGAACCACAGGGACTGAGGACAGGAAAGGTGGGCATATGCAGACTCGTGCTTGCTAGCAAAGATTTTTGATTCTGTGTTTTCACTTGGCTGCTCCCTTTAAGGTGTATTTTGATCTTATGAGTTCCTGTTTATCAGCGGTAAGCATTCTTTTCTGAGATTGAAGTCCCATTAAGAAAGCCCTTGCCTGTGTCTGTATTTTGAAGTGCTTTCCCTACATTTTTTTTCTAAGAGAATTTCAGCTCTCACAGTAGGTCTTTAATCTATCTGGAGCTGACTTTGTACAGGGGACAGACAGTGATCTAGTTCACTCTTGTATGTGCAGACTTTCAGTTTTGCCAGCATTGTTTGTTAAAGAGGCTGTCTTTTCTCCAATGTATATTTTTGGCATTTTTTTTTGTCAAAAAAATCAAGTGGCTCCAGTTCTGTGGACTCAGACATATGTCCTCTGTTCATTTTTATTGACTGATTTATCATCGTTTGTGCCAATACCATGCTGTTTTTGCCATCGTTGCTCTGAAGTATAGTTTGAGATCAGGTGTGGTAACTGCTCCAGCATCATTCTTGGTACTCAGTATTGTGCCAGATATCTTGGCTCTTCTGTGTTTCTTTTGAAAGATTTTATTTTTTAATTTTTATTTTATGTAAGTTTTGCCTGCATATATTCAAGTATACCACATGTGTGTAGTGTTGGTGGAGGTCAGGAGAGGACATCAAATTCCTGGAACTGGAGTTACAGGTGGTTGTGAGCTACTGTGTGGGTGCTGGGAACCAAACCTAGGTCCTCTGGAAGAGCAACAAGGGCTCTTAATTGCTGGAACCATCTCTCCAGGCCCTCGGTATTAATTGTAACGTATTTTTTCTGTGTCTGTAAATAATACCATTGGCATTTTGGTGAGGATTGTATGGACTCTGTAGATTACTTTTGACATTATAGCCTTCTCTGCAGGTCTTTGGATCTTTCAGTGTCCTTTTAAATTTCTTACTTGAGTGTTTCCAAGTTTTCTTTGTAAAGATCTTCTCCCTTCTTGGCTAGGTTTATTTCAAGGTATGAGTGGGGTTGTTTTCCTGATTTATTTATCAACATGTTTGTCACTGGTATATAGCAAGACCACTGATTTTTGTATGTTAGTTTTGTATTCTGTCACTTTGCTAAAAGTGTCAATCAGACGTAAGAGTTTGCTGATATAATCTTTAGGGTCTGTTTTACATAGAATCATGTCATTTTCAAATAGGGACATTTTGATGCCTTCATTTTCTTTTCGTATCCATTTTATTTTCTTCTCTTGTATTATTGCTTTAGCTGTGGTTTCAAGACTATATTGAATAAAAGTAGATGCCTTTGTCTGGGTGATGATTTTAGTTTTTGCCAATTTCCTATGTGTTGGCTATAGGTTTGTTGCATGTAGCTTTAGTTATGTTGAGATATGTGAGGAGACCCCTCCCCCAGTATTTTTTTATCTTTAGTGAATTACTCTTTTATATCTTGTGTTGACTTCCTTATTTTATTCAAATATTGTGTTCCTTTCAATCCATTTAAGAGTTTATCTGTACTCTCTTTGATTTCTTTGAATATATTTATAATCATTCATTTGAATTCTTTGTCTGGGATTTTATTTAATTCCTTCTCATTGCAGGGTATTACTGTGGGGCTACTAATTTTTTGGGAGAGTCATGTTGTCTTTGATTTACATGTTTCTCATGTTTTTGCATTGGTATTTTGCATTTGAGATTAGGTAAGTGGTTGAATTAAAATATAATCCTTATTTTTTTAGTGGAAGTGCTTACAACATTCAAGAAGGACTAGACTGTAGTAGAGTTAAGTTGTCATTTCTGTCTATTGCACTGGGAATCTAGCTAGGCAGTTAGACTCACAGTCTAGCACTTTGGGCATTAGGCATTAGTCCCTAATATTACCTTGAAAGTAGAATACTGTCTGTAGAAACATCACTATTAATGAAGTTACCCAACGTGATAATCACTATGATAATACAGTAAAAAATCAGTTAAATATCAACCATCCATTTGATTCCAATCATTTTAAGAAATAAATCAGTCTGGTATGGTGGCTCAGCAGTTAAATTGTTTATTGCTAAGCCTGACAGCTTGAGATAAGTCTTTAGTGGTGGAGAGAACTGACTTCCACAAGCTGTCCTATGACATCTAATCTGTACTCTGGCTACTCACCCTCCCAATAAAAATTATGTGCAAAACTTTTTGAAAAGAAATAAAGGAAATTTACCACTATGTGCATTAGGATACTAGTTATTGAGAGTATGAATGGGATAGGAAAAAAAACCAGAGTAAGAGTTGTCATTAGTTTTGTGTAAAAGAGAAAAATGGAGGAGAGAAAAGTAAATAGAAGGTGGAAGAATAGGGGATAGCACAGATGGGAAGGCAAGGCAACTTTGGCTGGTGATGGAAAGGAAACAGAAGGGAGAAGATGTAGTCTTGTGGTCTAAAACAACCTCACCAGATACTCTAGAAGGAAGTAGGTATATAGAAGTAGAATTAGAAAAGGAGAATCTCATGAGAGTCGTAGTTTACAATTTCCCTATTGATTCAATTTTTGTGCTATGTGGGAGGGAATACTTTCTGTTCTGCCCCATTGTTAATTAAATGTGAAGTTTCCAAGTTGCCATATATTACACAAAATGTTTTCTTTCTTTATGATGGAAAAGAAGCAGCCTGGAAAATACAAAAGACTTAGATTTTGAATTAGGGTGAGTAAATATTTGAACTCTTCCATTTCTCATTTGTGTGAATTCTAAGCTAGCTAATTCAGCTCTCTGAGTCTTAGAATCCTTGTTTGCAGAGTAGGGGGAAGAATCCAAGAAACACAGAGAGGGAGGTGATTGCCTTCCTTGACTCAGTGGGGGCATCTGACAGAGACTGTGATATAGGTACATTGAGATATGTGGGTGGACATTTGATTGATGGATAGAAATGGCCATGGACAGACAGAGGCTAGCACATGGATAGAGAATGTAATGAGTGGATGGAGACTGTGATGAATGAATGGAGGCTATGATGGACAAAAGGAGATGGGTAGGTGGAGACTATGATAAATGGAGATTGTGAAGGATAGGTAGAGGCCATGATGGGGATTTAGAACCATGATGGATAAACAGAAACTGTAATGTAGAGATAGAGACTTTGATGATGATTGTGATTATGATGTATGGAAGGATAGACAGATGGACACTGTGGTCAATAGTGATTGTGATGGGAATTGTGATTATGAAAGATTAAAGGAGATTTTGGTGGGGGCCGAAGATTGTGGTAGATGGTAACTGTGATGGATGGTTACTGTTACAGCAGGATGGAGGCTGTAAAGGATGGATGAAGATGATGAAGGAGACTGTGGTGGATGGAAGCAGTAGTGGGGAAAATTTTGATGGGGATTTACATGTTCCTAGATAGATGGGGTTACAGCAGATATGAGACTGTTATGACCTTTCTGGGATGGGGAACTAGACAGATAGCAGATTTGCTTTGAATAGAACTGTGGACCCTCTGTGACAGATATTGTAGGGGTCTCTCAGTTCTAGTCTTTTTGTAGGAATGAATTCAGTCAAGAGACACAAACAGTTTGTACACACACACACACACACACACACACACACTTGTTTAGCAAAGCAGCAATTAAATTAATGAAACTGAGCAGAACACATCAAAGAGACTCTGGAGTGGGCTGCCCTGAGCGGAGTTAAGTAGCAGTCTAGAGGATTCTCTCTGGTAAATTTCTATTTGTTTTGTTGAGACAGGGTCCCTCCATGTAGCCCTGGCTAGCCTGGAGCTCACTGTGTAGACCATGCTGGCTTTGGACTTACAGAGATTCACCTGCCTCTGCCTCACAAATGCTGGGATTAAAGGTATACAGTACCATGCCCAGCTGTCTGGTAGATTTTAGATACCTTTATGAATATTTATGAAGTAAGTACATATTCATGGGGTAGGAGACTTTGTCCCAAGTCATAGTGGATTGGATTTCCCTTTTAGGGAATTTCCTCCCATGATCTCCACAAAAGTGGAGGAGTATCAAAACAGCAGTGCAGGTGATATTTGGATGACATCATTTCTTTGGAGACCAAGGATCCTTTGTTAGCATACGTGTGTAGGCAAATGCCCAGGTGGCCTAGTTTCTGGTACAGGGGAAAGATCCTAACTGCAGCTTCAAGAGTGTCTAACAACAAAGGGGCATTTGACCATCAGGAAGCACAGCTACGTGATGCAACTGCAGTTTTCCTTGGTTACCTCACAGCTACCTCCTTGTCCGTGGGGCAGCTTGCTCTCAGGAACTGGCAGAGGACTGTTAGAAGCCCCTTTCATTCACTCCACTACTTTAATCCCAGCATTCCTTTTGACCATAAAATTTGTTCTCATCATAATACATCTACAGGGATCTTGTCTCCTGAGGGAGGAGTATGGAATGCAAGACCTTATCTGTCAGGCAGAACTGGGCATCTGATATTTCTTTGGAATGATAGTGAGAAGGTAGGCAAATTATGGTGCCTATAATCACCCAGCCCTACTTGCTAAGTAGTATTGGCAGGACAGTGAGGTCACTCAATGCAGCATGGACACTGAACAGAAGCTGAAGAAGTGATTCCTTACAATCTGTGATCCACTGTGGTTCTCACAGTCTACATTTATCGAGCATTCTTGGAAAGCAGGCCCTGAGTTTACTGCTTCAAGGGGCAATTGTGTTAAACCTCTGAGCCTTTCACTAGGTAGGTGCCAGTATAACCACTCTGAAGGTGTTAGGAGAAGGGTAGAGGGACCTGGCTTTCTGTGGTCTAGCTGCCTCCCTAGGCATTGGCATTTCCCTCTGCTGCTGCTGGGCTCAGAGCTCACGGTCACCAGCTCTTGGGTGCCTGGCTCCAGGCTTGGAATTTTCATTTCTTTGAGCCCTTTAAGTTTCTCTCTTTGCCTGGATCCTTCTTATCCCTCTCAGCTCAGCCCCGAACCCTCTTTTCCGAAGTCTTTCTTGGCATTTGCTCTTGTGACAGCTCCCTATCCTCAGGCCTCCTCAGGTCACCATGCTTATGTCCCTCTCAGTGCCCAATCTGATCCATCCTGATGTTCTTTACTTGTCTCTTCACTGTTTCTCACCGCCCCCACCCCGCCACATTATTGGGCCATAAGCTCTGTGCAGTCAGGGGAAATGGGGCTTCTTTTAACCGCCCGTTCTCTACTGCTTTGTCAGTTGCCTGGTCAGTGTTGGCTGAGATGGATGGAAAGACAAAACAACCAATGAAATGCAACCGTGGACACTGTTGTCATCAAGTTGCTGGGGTTACTCAAACTTATCCACCAAAACCAGTTCCATGGCTGGGCATGGTAGCACACACCTTTGATTTGAGAGGCAGAGGCAGGCAGGTCTTTGTGAGTTCAAGGACAACCTAGTATACACAGTGAGTTCCAGAGCAGCCGGGGCTCCATAGTGAGACCTTGTCTCAAACCCAAACCCAAACTGTTTCCACATCACAGATATGTGAAGACTAACTGAACAACCATAGAATGCACTTTGTGGCTGGGCATGGTGTACATTATAATCCCAGCATCTACAGGCCAAGGCAAGAGTTCAAGGACAGCGTGGGCTCTATCTCAAAAGGAGACATTTCTTTGTGATGAGCTGTATTTGCCACACATGTGAGGAACAGGGAACTTTGATAAACTTCCAGGTCTGCAGATCCCCACCTGCTCAAATCTTTCTCTTTGCTTTGATGATACATCCCTTGGCAATGCAGAAAAACCTCCAGGCCACCTTAATTATGGAATCTAGTGACTCAGTGCCAAAGAAAAAGTCATTGTGCCTGAAACCTAACAAACTGTTCCCTTTCTCTTTGGAGGCACCTGATGCTGTGTCTTGTGGCTTCTTGTTGATGCGACAGTCTTCAGTGGAGGAATGGCTCCTGACCTTGGAATACAGACACCTGCTTTCAGATCCATGTCTGTCAAATGACAGACTCTGGCTGAGTCTCATTTCCAACAGGAAGTGATGTCAGGGATGGAAGCAGAGATCCTCTAATAGGGAAAGGTAAACTACAAAACCTGGTGCAGGATCTGCTTTTGTAAATAAAGTTTTATTGGGGGTACAGGCATGCTCATTCACTTTCATAGTGTACTTTCTGTGGCTGCTGACATGCTACATTGACTTGTGTCAGATTATATTTACTATCTGGAAACAGAAAAATTCCCGGCTTCTATTCTAGACCAGCTTTTGTTTTGTCTGTTTGCTTTTTTTTTTTTTTTGGCTTTTCGAGACAGGGTTTCTCTTGTAGTTTTGGTGCCTGTCCTGGATCTCGCTCTGTAGACCAGGCTGGCCTTGAACTCAAAGAGATCCATCTGGCTCTGCCTCCTGGGATTAAAGCCGTGTGCCACCACTGCCCGGCTTGTTTTTGTGAGTCAAGATCTTGCAGTGTAGCCCAGGCTGGCTTAGAACTCAGAGCTAAGGGTATAGAGATGTACCATAGTGCCTGCTGTTTTCCTTTGTATATGTAATTAATTAACTCCAAAAAGAGAAAGGAACTTTTAGACTTCACAAAAGGAATTAAAAACAAAAAGGCAAAACCTTAGGAAAGAAAAGATGAAAGTTGATAAATATTCTTCAACAGTCATGATGCTTGGACTTAGCCATTGTTGAAAGAACCTTCCACTCTCTGAGAGAGGCCCAAATGTGGCCATTGTTATCATCATATTTAACTGGTTCCAAGGATGTGAATTTCTCAGAGAATCTGCACTGTAGGAGGCTTTGCACTGGGCACCCAACAGAGTCATCAAAATGAGCACCCACGGCACCCACCTGTGCTTTGGTTTTGACGTTATCTCCCCGAAGTCATGACTTATCTCCACCTCACCAATTTGGATTTGGTGATAAGAACTTCTATTATGTGCATTTTTGCACATTGGCAAAATGTGCCATTCAGCAAGGACACTTTAGGAGAGTGGCCTTTAAAACAATGCCTGCTTTAGACATGGCTAAGTTAGACATGTTTATCTGAAACTCAGCAACAACCACACAAATCTTACGTTGCTTATGTCTGCTTATTAATATGTGCCCAAGGTCCTTTGGGTATGAAAATGTCCTGACATCCTCTTTCTTTTCTTCTTAATTACATGTATGCATGCATGAATGCATGTGTATGTACGTGTGAGAGCCGTGGTTCAGTATGAAGATAAGGGGATAACTTGAGGTAGTTGATTCTTTCCTTCCCCCATGAAGGTCCCTGAGAATGAAGTCAGGTCATCTGGCACCTTTACCAGCTGAGCCATCTCTCTGGCCCCTGACACTATTTCTATTTGGATATATTTTCAAAAGTATTTTTTTTTTTGGTTTATTCGAGACAGGGTTTCTCTGTGTAGCTTTGCACCTTTCCTGGAACTCACTTGGTAGCCCAGGCTGGCCTCGAACTCACAGAGATCCGCCTGCCTCTGCCTCCCGAGTGCGGGGATTAAAGGCGTGCGCCACCACCGCCCGGCCAAAAGTATTTTTTAACTTCTGAAATTCAAATATAATTATAACATTCTCCCCTTTCTCTTTCCTCCATCCAACCCTTCCTATGCATAATTCATGGTCTCTACTTCTTTAATTGTATATCTATATCTATATCTATATATCCATATATATTATATTCATATAAAACTTCCTCAGCTAATATAATATTACTCAGGGCTGAAATAATATGATTTCAGGGCTGGCCACTTAGTAGTGGATATCCAGGTCTTTTTTTGGAGGGTGCTCTTTCTATGAAACACTATTTATGCTCTCAGCATTCCTTAGTTGCCTATAGTTCTTTGTCTAGGGTTAAGGCCCCCGAAATTTCCCTTTTCCATGTTGGCACATCTATTAGGATCATCCTTGTTAAGGTCATGTTTAGGCAGCCATGCTGATGAGACTTCATGGCATTTCTAGGAGATGAAATCTCACAGAAAACTTCCTCTTTCTCTGGCTCTTGCAATCTTTTTGCCCCCTCTTCCTCTATGACCCTTTAGCCTATGGTGTAGGAGTTGTGTGCGCTGTAGATGTATCAGCTGGGGCTGGGCACCACACGGTCATGTGTTCTGTGCATTCTGATGGGTTGTGGTTTTCTGTAATGGTAATGGTCTCTGTCTTTTCCAAGGAGACATTTCTCCAACCAGGGGTGAGACCTATACTTATCTGTGGGCAGAAGGATATTGTGCCATGTTGGTCCTTATGGCAGTTTCCAGGCACCCACATCTGGGTAGAATGATTGGTTGCTTCCCTCCTTTGGAAGCTTACATGGCACCTTCTGGTTCCATGAAACCTAGTCCTCAGGGAGGAGGCTTCCAATGCACAACCAGCTTGGGTCTTCTGGGTCCTGTTTCCAAAGTACCCAGCATATCCAGCAGTAGAGACCTCCCTTCAACCTCTGGGAGGCAACCAAAGCAACAGCAATAGACTAGGCTTGGGAAATGTCATGGACAACAAGACCAACAATTCAAAGGGGCTTCTCATGCCCGATACTGTTTTTGTTGATAATCTTGAGGGGGCGTGGTCAGCCCAGTCTTTGGATATTGAAAGTCATTTTCCCTCAGTGTAGCCTGTATCTCAGATTTTTTCATTCACTGAGGTCATTCTTCTACTGCAGTTGGACCCTAGTAGAATATCAATGTCAGAGAAGCATCTTACCAATTATTTCCCAAGCAATGGGAGTATTGGAATGGTCTGGGTGGTGAAGTCAGGACACTGATATTTAGGGTCACAATGAGAAGTTATTCTGTTATGTCTTTCAGTCTTTCTGATTAGTCAAGGGAAGGTCTGTGGTGATATTTTGTTTGTGGTTTAACAAATCTTGCCTGGAGATCAGAATGCAGAACTGCCACTAGATAACCTTAGGGCCAGGCAGTGGTGGCACACACCTTTAGTCTCAGCAGTTGGGGGGGAGGAAGCAAGAAGATCAGGAGTTCAAGGCCACCCTCGGCTACACAAGATTGATCCAGTCTAAAAGAGAAACAGAGCCAGGCAGTGGTGGCACACACTTTTGATCCCAGCACTTGGAATCTCATGCCTTTAATCCCAGCACTAGGGAGGTGGACACAGGAAGTGATATGGCTGGGCGGAGAGAGGAATATAAGGTGGGAGGAAACAGGAGCTCAGTCCCCTTTCAGGCTGAGGATTCCTAGAGGTAAGAAGTCTCTCTAGTGGCTGCTTCTTTACTTCTCTGATCTTTCAGCTCTCACCCTGATATTTGACTCTGGGTTTTTATTATTAAGACCAATTAGGATTCATGCTATAGAGGTCTCACACAGATTCTAACTAGTTCTTAACATCTTTATACTGTGTACTCTTCTTTGTGCTTCACAGGAAGAGAGGGAGGAGAGGGGAAAGAAGAGGGAGAAGAAAGGAGAAGGGGAAAGGAATGGATAGGAGGAGTGAGAGAGACACAAAGAGGCATTCCAGGCACCTAGGCCTGTAGGCAGCACTTTCCACATTCTCGGAAATAATGAGAAGCACCCTTGAGTTTTCACTGTGTTTAGTTTATGACTGACTTCTGACCTGGCCAGGGACAGCAGTTTCCATTCATGCTAATTCTGTTGACTTGCCTCTTAAAATCACTTGCAAGGAAAAAAAGTGAGGAAGCGATGCAACTTTTTACCAAAACTATTGTACAGAGGGCATGTGGGTAAGAGTCACAGTATGGTGGCCGTGGGCAATAGTGAAGACAGGGACTCAGTCTGGAGGAAGCAGTTTAGCTCACTGGCCTTATTTTATGGTACTGAAGCCAATGTCCAGACAGTGCCTAAAACCACACAGCTCTGGTGTAGGAGCCAAGGTTAGAACCCTCAGCTCAGGTTCTTTCCATCACATGATCTAACTTGGCATTTTGGTCTTTCCTACCCATGCACAAGCGAACATTTGACACTTGGGTTTCTTTCCTTTGTTTTTAAAAAGTGATTTATTTTTATCTTATGTGCATTGTTTCGCCGGCATGTGTGTCTGTGTGAGGGTGTAGGAGTCCTTGGAACTGGAGTTACAGACAATTGTGAGCTGCCATGTGGGTGCTGGAAATTGAACCTGGGTCCTCTGGAAGAACAGCCAGTGCTCTTAACCACTGAGTCGTCACTCTAGCCCCCATTTCCTTTAGACCAGGTTGTTCTTGAACTCACAGAGATCCGCCTGTCTCTGCCTCCCAAGTGCTGGGATTAAAGGCGTGCGCCACCACCGCCATCTGTGAGTTTGTTTTCTAAGATCTATTTTCACCAGCCTCCCCTGCCTCAAGGTAGTCACTGTGGCATTGAAAGATCTTTCTGACGTGACAGCGGGCCCTCTTTCTGTTGTGGTTCTGATTCTGTAGCTTTTCCCCACAACATCACTAGGCCATAAAACATCAACTCTGAGGTGAACAAGGTTCTTCCTAGGAGAGGGGTCTCCTTCTCAGTAGCATCCCCGGAGATCTTCCTTCCCTCCCGCAGTGGGAAACACATCACTTTATGATGTAGCCTGTACTGTTCACGGCAGGGAATGAAATCCAAGAGCCTGACAAAGTAGAAGTGTCATGCCGTTGATGCCTGTTTTGGGTCTGGAAGACTGGAAGAGCGCCCCATTGTGACAGGTGCTACCACTTCCCTGTCGTCTTGAGCTAGGAGACCAGACAAAGGACAAGAACTGCCTCCCTCCCTCCCTCCCTCCCTCCCTCCCTCCCTCCCTCCCTCCCTCCTTTTTTCAGTCCTGGAAATGGAATCTAGGGCCTTGCATATTCTAGGTAAGTCTGCTACCACTGACCGACATCATAAGCCATATATTTGCATATATATGTATATATATATACATTTTCATTCTTTCATTGAGAACTTCATATATGCTTATAATGTTTCTTGATCATATCCACCTTCTCTCCCCACTCCAACTCCTCCCAGACACCCCATGTTCCTCTTCCAATTTCACATCTTCTTCTTTTAAAAAAATAAGCCACTGAGTCTAGTAAGTGTTACCCCAAAGCACATGGGTATGGGGCCATTCATTGGAGCACTGGGGTCACACTTCTGAAGAATACTGACTCTCACTCTCCCAGGCATAATCAACTGCCAATAGCTCACAACTGAGAAAGACTGTTGACTTTGTCCCCAGGTAGCCTTCATAACACCAAAAGGTGAAACAATGGGGCCTTGTGAGTCCCTCCACCATCCATGCCGGGATGTTAACTGGCTTGGTCATTTCGGGCAACCACAGCTACTGAGAGAGTTCATGAATGCAGTGGACTTGCCATGCCCAGAAGACACTGCTTTGCCTCAGGTATCCCTGGCCTCTGGCTCTTATAATCTTTCTGCCCCATCTTCCATGAGGTTTTCTGAACTTTGGGAGAGACAAAGAAGGGTGATATTGGTATCCCATTTATGGCTGAGCACTCTGCAGACAATATCTGAACACTGGCTAGTGTGAGTCTCTGTATTAAGGGATGTTTACTACAAAAAGATGCTTCTCCGATGGACTGAGAAATGTATTAATCTATGGGTATAGAGGTAAGTATTTAGAAGACAGTTTATACCATGTCCATTTAGTAAAATAATAGTAGTAAGTTCTCTCCTAGGACCTATGAGTTCCCCAGTCATGGGTTCTTGGCCAAATATACAGTACCAGGTATGAGTTTCCTCTAGTGTAATGGGCCTTAAATCCAATCAGAAAGCAGGTGGTCATTCTGATAAAATTTGTGGAGATATTGTACCCAGGCTGCTTGTTATTGTAGTTCACAGGGTTCACACCCAAGACTGTTGACAACTTTTCTCTCCTGGTAGCCTTTACAGCACTAGAAGGTGGAAGCTGCTGTCAGGGAGGATGCTTAATGGTCAGTACCAGCTTGATTTCCTTGTGTCCTGTGACCCAAGTGTCTGATGTCTTCAGCAATGAGGTCTTATCATCAGGTTCTGGCGGGCAAGCAGGGATGATGGCACTAGTCTGTGTTGTTCCTGGTCTCTGGGACACCTCCAGACCAACAGTTCGAAGGGAGGTACTCAACTCTTGTCATTGGGACAAGCCCTTCATCTTCGAGAAAGAATCTTCCTAAAGTGTCCAGGCTGGGCTTGAACTCACTAATGTAGCTCAGGGAGGTCTCAAACATACAAATCTACAAGTCAAGTACAAGGTAGGGATTGTGGTTATTATTTTTTATTTGAACACTACTCTAGCATTTATCCTCGAATGTTTTTATTTGCCTTACAAGTATACACATAGACTCCCAGATTGTATTAAAAAGTTTTTTTGGTTGTGGAGGAATAATATATGTATGGTAAAGTATGTAAGGGGTACTTGCCTTTCATATGTGACAGGTACTGACTCATGTACATGTCTGTCACCTTTGTCACCGATATCCACGTGAAGACACAGCTCCCTAGGAGTCCTGTATTTTAAACTTTATTATTAGTATGTGAGTGTGTGTGTGTGTGTGTGTGTGTGTGTGTGTGTGATATGTGTGTGAGTGCAGGTGCACACTTTTTGTCTCTGTGAGAGATACCTGAGAGAAACAGATGACAAGGAAGAAAGTTTTACTCTGGCTTCCTGTTGCAGATGTTTGAAGTTCAGCTTAGCTGGATCCATTGTTTTGAGTCATGGGGGAGGCAGAATATCATGGTGGATGGAGAGTGCATCAAGACTGGTCACCTCATGGTAGACAGGGAGCAGAGAGGGAGAAAGGGACTGGGGAATAGATACAACCTTCAGAGGCATGTCCTAGTGACCCACTTCTTCTAGGTGGGCCCTGCCTCCTGGAGTTTGTGACACCCCCCTAAATAGCACCACCAGCTAGGAGTGAAAGCTTTCAATACATGAACATGTGGGGAACAGTTAGATTCAAACTGCAGTGGGCTATGCAGATGGGGTAGGGTGCAGTTTGCAGGTCTCAGATCTGAGTCTCAGGGAGACCTCAGAAAGCTGCTACCCTGGCCCAGGGAAAGAAAAAAGGAAGTGTGGCTTCTTGAGATGTAAGAAAGTTGTGGGCAGGACTTTGGGGAGTAGGCAGGGAGTTGAGGGGATGACTGATGACCTGAGACTTTTGATGCCAGCTTACTTAGGGCCTATGTGGCAGAGATGTGGACACCTCAGACCTTTGAGTCCTGATGAAAGCAGGGAGCAGAGGTTTCAGTAACCTTTGATGTCAGTCTCCTCATGGCAAGTCCAGAGGACCCTTTCAGTGTGATTGGGTAATGACTATCCCATTTCCCCAAGATCCTGGTCTGTGAGTGCAATTAAGACACTGAGCCCTTCCAACCCTGGGCTCTGCCTGTTAACACATCTTTATGGCATCCCAGGCATGTGAAACATGGACAGATGTCAACTTGCTCTGAAAGCCAAGCAGTGGAGAGAACACAGGCTCTCGTCTCAGAGGACGAGACGCTAGGCTACATATTTCCTATGCATTTTTCAGATGTCACCAGCTCCACCTGAGCCAGCAGTTGTCTCCAAACCACGTATCTGCTTGCATGGCACCCGATGATATCTGTTTTCAACAGTTTCCCTTCCAAGGATACAGATGACTGTCAAATGAGAGGATGACTGGTGCAACAGGGCAGTCAGTGGGCGGCCAGGGGGAGATCAGTGGGTGATCAGTGGGAGATCAGTGGGCGGCCAGTGGGAGATCAGTGGGAGATCAGTGGGAGATCAGTGGGAAGTCAGTGGGTGGCCACTGGGAGATCAGTGGGAGATCAGTGGGAGATCAGTGGGCGGCCAGGGGGAGATCAGTGGGAGATCAGTGGGCGGCCAGGGGGAGATCAGTGGGAGATCAGTGGGAGATCAGTGGGAGATCAGTGGGTGGCCAGTGGGAGATCAGTGGGAGATCAGTGGGAGATCAGTGGGAAGTCAGTGGGTGGCCAGGGGGAGATCAGTGGGAGATCAGTGGGAGATCAGTGGGAGATCAGTGGGAAGTCAGTGGGTGGCCAGTGGGAGATCAGTGGGAGATCAGAGGGCGGCCAGTGGGAGATCAGTGGGAGATCAATAGGTGGCCAGTGGGAGATCAGCAGGAGATCAGTGGGTGGCCAGTGGGAGATCAGCAGTGGGAGATCAGTGGGTGGCCAGTGGGAGATCAGTGGGACATCAGTGGGAGATCAGTGGGAGATCAGTGGGAAACTAGTAGGAGATCAGTGGGAGGCCAGTGGAAGGCCATTAAGAGATCTGTGTTGCATTGCTACACCCATACTCAGGCTTTAACAGTTCATGGAAGCTCAGCTGAGCGCTTCACTCATATCCACAGTGGATCCTTTCTTTCTCCTCCAGGAGAAGCTGCCACTTTCTGGAGTTCAGTTGGTTTAGGTTCCTTTGTCATCACGGCTCTGATGGGTTTCTAGAAAGCTCTGGTCTTGTAGCTTACCTGGCTTGATCTCCTTGTTACCATGGGAACTGGAGTCTCTTCTAAACTTCTATAGCCTACCTGTCACTTTTCCCTAAATACCCGGAATCATTTGTACTATTTCAGTTCTGTTCTTGCTGCAAAGCCCTGTTAAGCTTTTAACACGAGTGGGTCTTCACTTCCCATCCTCTTTCCTCCTTTCCCACCCCATCAGTCACCCCGCTGCTGATAAAACATGCTGGACTCAGCTTTTGTGTTGGAATCAAAGCATTCTCTACTTGTGAAAAGTAGCTTGATGATTAAAGAAAGTACTCCAGGGAAGCGGATGCTGACGTTATGGGGACTGAGTACTCTCTAATTTGGAGGCTTAATGTTTTGAGAACGAATGAAAACTCGTAGCCTGTGACACATCCTACCCAAAACTTGTTCTAGCTGACAATGTATATTGGCCAGAATAGTTTTCATGTTCTGTTTCAGGCTGCCTGAATTCTTGTCCCAAGAGGCAGGTGGGTCATAGTAGAAGAGGGTAAGTCAGCAGTAATGAAACCTTTTCTCCAGGGCTGGTAATGACCAATGAGGTAAGGTTTCTGACACAGGTGACCGGTAATAGGTGCTTAGTGAATATGATGTCTTATTACCTTTGAGACGAAAGGGGCTCAGAGTTGGGGTGAATTTCCTGTGTTCATCTAAAGACCACGTGGGCTGTCCTAACTATGTGTAGTAAGTCACTCACTTTGAACCTGGTCTTATCGGGTTCTGGCCTGGTCAGGGAAGCTGGTGGGGGCTGTGCCAACATGCATTTTTTTTTCCTGTCACCCACCATGGAGCATCCTGTAAAATTCATCCTAGGGGAAGAAGGGGTTAGGGATGTATATTTGGTCCTAAATAACAGAGTCCTCGGCTGCTTTGATTTCTCACTCTTTTAGGCTTCTCCTTAGCTTTCTTTCTAATGAACCCGAGAAGAGAATGTGCTGTGTGTGAAACAGCTCCACTTTTCATCGCTCTAAAATCATTCTGTTGATGTCTCAGAGTGTGGCCTGAGGCATCGGGGAGGGGTTCTCTTGCCTGGCAACAGGGACAGTAGGTAGGGACAGAGCCTGGAGCATCATGGTGACATCCCAGGGTCTACTCTGTGTGCAGAGTCTTCTTCCTTCCGCCCTGACCTCTGTGCTTTTCTATTGTTAGTGGGATAATTCTGGGTCATAAAAGCTAGGTATCGGTAAAGAATTTTATTCACTGCTGAATGCCATCCTGTGCAGTACTTTGGCCCAAGCTTCTTGATAGTGGAGTCATCTTTAATGGTCTTGAGGGTCTTGGGCCCCCAGAGTTGATGGGGGAGAGCTCGAGGTAGAGGATTGTCCTCACAGCTGACCCAGAAAAGAGAGGGACCTCTGGGGACCCTGTCATTGTTTGCTTCGGTGCTGAAATTACAGACTCGAGGTAAAACTCAATGAGATTTCTTTGGGACTCAATGGTAAGTTTCTCTTTAGAGAGGCAGACCTGTCAGAAGAGCAAGTGAGCCACCTCTGAGAGCAGAGGGGGTGGGGGAGGGGCTTAAGGAGTGACATCTCCCTCCTTCAATGCAGATATGTAGGAAAGGGCACTGGGACTTATCAGTTCCCTCTGGGCCCTGGAAGAAGAAGAACCTTGGCTAGGCTGGCTCCAGGTAGGCCGGGGCTTTCACGAAATTGACCCATAGCCGGCCGTGCAAGCGTCTTTATTGGGAGGCCTCTTCTAGAACTCTGTCGGGAGAGGACAGTTCCGGCGTCAACAGCAGGAGTGAAAGGTAGTACAGGCAATTTGGGGAGCATCAAAGGACAGGGCCTCCATTGTGTTTCACTGTGCCCTGATGGGTGGGTACTAACAGCTGAGTGACAGGAGGCAGGGTCACATGACCTACTACCCAATAGAGGCCCAAGAGCTAACAAAGGATAATGCAACAGGGAGAAAAGAAAGCAGAGGCATTGTGGGGGTTTGGGGTAACGTATGCTTCTATGACTATGTGTGAGCTCCCTTCCCTTACGAGACATGGTGGGAACTTTGAAAAGGCACATCCATTAACCCCCTAGGGCTGATGTACCAAGTTGCTATGAACTGTGGCTTAAGAAAACAGAGGCTGGTTCTCTTTCAGTTTTCTAGGCCAGAAGCCCAAGGTGAACATGCTGGCAAGGCTCCACTCCCTCTCAAGGCTCTAGGGGACAATTTGTTCCTCGTCTCTTCCGGCCTCTGGTAGCTGTTGGCCTCCCTGTTGCTGCCTCACTCCAGCCTTCGATTCAGTCTTCACCCTGTGCTTTTCTAATTTCTGTCTCTTTCTTCAGATTCTTCCCGCCCTGCCTCCCTCCTTGCCTCCTTGCCTCCCCGCTTCTCTCCTTGCCTCTTTCCCTCCTCATTTCTGAGCAGTTCCATGAGACCTAAGTTCCTGACAAAATTTTAAGCACACACTCCGGTATCGCCAGCCACATCCACTGTAGAACAGATCTTAAACCATGTTAACCTTGTAGGACTGAAATTTTATATGCCCGTCCTTGAGTTCCTGGTACCCACCATTCTATTTCTATGTCTTCATGGAAGACTTCGGATTTTGAGCTTATCATGTTATTCTGGGGGAGAAGTCTTATCTCAACAGTCTTAGTTTAAGTAAATCTACAAAGTCCCCTCCCCCCAATAAGACAAAACACAATTTCTGAGAGCTCAATGTGGGCATATCTTTGTGTATGCCACCTTCCAGTCACCAGTAGAGGGTCAAGGCCCAATGACTGGGTGAATGGGGTGAGCCAGAGAGGGCAACTATAGAGACTATGACCCTTCTTCCACTGTGCTGCGGAGTATGGCCTTAGTCTCTTCCCTTTCTTCAGCTGGACAACCATCTTGAACTTGCATGCTGCGGTCCTACGTGGCCTTGTCCCCTCACACAAATTCCTCCTGTGATGCTTTCCTCTGATCTAAGATCTCCTGGCTGATCTTTTGTGCAGCCCAAGGCTCCTTTTCCACTGCTAATGGATGTCTAATTTATACATGTATGTATGTATGTAGTATGTATGTATGTATGTATGTATGTATGTATGTATGTATGTATGTATTCAGTGTCCTCTTTCAGCAAAGACAGGTGCCAGCCCTTTCCCCACATATACGAGCTTGCTGGCTTTCTTCTTCCTCATGTCTGGTTCACTTTATTTTTTTAAAGTTATAACCAGTGAGCTGGTGGTAGAAGGAACAGAGAAAATCTCTAGTATCAGATCTAGATTAGATGTTGACCTGACTACCATGCTCTGGGACTCTGGGCAAACCACTGGCTGCTATGGTTTAAACGTGGACTGCTATGGTTTAAATGTGGACATGTGGAAACTTAATCCCTGGAGCAGCAGTATTGAGAAGGAAGTCAAAGACGATTAACAAGAGGGTGATTAGGTCTTCAGGGCTCTGTCACCAGTGGGTTAATGTGGGCACTTGATAAAAGGACGAGTGTGGCTTCAGCTGCTCTCTCTCCTGTATTCTCTCTCTCTCTTCCTCCCTCCCTCAAAGTGTGTGTGTGTGTGTGTGTACAATTTGTCTCATATTCTACCACGTGGAGCCCAGGAATTGAACTCAAATCATTAGACTTGTCAGGAAGAGGCTTCACTTGCTGAGTCATCTCTTTGGTCCTCTCAGACACTCTTGCTTGCCATGGGATGCTGCCGCAAGGAGACCCTTGCTCAGTGCAGATCCCTGGGCCATAGACTTCCCAGCCTCTGGAATTATAAGAACTGTGTTAATCACCCTGGTATTTTGTGATAGCATCAGGAAACAGATAGACACAAGCCTTCTCTCTGCATCTGGAGAAGAGGGATAATAATTCCTACTTAGAGGAAAAACTGCAGGTGTGACACCTGGCCCCGGGGAGGTATATAGCAAGTTAGTTCCCATCATCCTTTGCTTTTCCATTTAGGTGTCTTAAGGAATCACCTTCCTTCCCCACAAAGACAAAACTCTCTTCTAGTACTTTGGATCTGAAGACAAACACACAAATTGTTCAGCAGCAACCAATTTTGTGCCATGGCAACATGCTGTTTTTAATTACCTGCCCTTACCCTATAACAGCTGTGGCACGCATGGCCTGGCCAACTGTAATTGCAGTCTTGTGACGTGCTCCAGATGTGGAGGTATTCTGCCAGGTGTTTATTTTGAGTGCATAATGGGGGCATTTTTAGCACACTCAGCCTTTCTTTCCTCTGCTTTCCTGCCCTACTTTGAATGGTCTTTCAGAAAAGGTCTAGGCCTTGGTTCAAACTCTATGTCTAGGTGTTTGAGCTTTAGGGCTATACGTGTTTGAAGACTTTTATCTGGACTTCCTACTTTCCCCAGAAGCCTATATTCAACAAATGCTTAAATTAAAAAAGTTACTGTGTGTGTGTGTGTGTGTGTGTGTGTGTGTGTATGTCTCTGTGAGTGAATGTCACAGGTGTATATGGGCTCATGGAAGCCAGAGGAGGTTATGGGAGTGGAGTGGAAGTTATGGGTAGTTGGAAGTTGCTAGATGTGGGTGCTGTTGTGGAAGTTGTGGGTGCTGAGAGGCAAACCCTGGTCCTCTGGCAGAGCCCTCTTTACCACCAAGCCATCTCTCTAACCCAACATCTCCCACGCTCAAGGTTGTCTTCCAGATACTAAGGAAATGTCTAGGAGCCAGAGTTCTTGCCTTCATGAAGCTTATAATCCAACAGGGACCCAAATAACAAGACAAACACATCAATGTATTGTTATACTGCAATGGCCAGGTGCTGAGGGCTGGGTCCCCAGGTTACGCTACCACAGGGAAGGGATGGGACCTAGGGGAAGGAAGCGAGGCCACAGAGGGTATACCCTGAAGGAGACACAGGCCCTGTTGCCTCCTCTCCTCTCTCTTCTTCTTGACTGCCATGGGGTGAGAGGTTTCCTTCCTGCATTCCCCACCATGATATCTTGCCTTACCACAAATGACAGGAGACCATGGCCTCTGAGTGTGTGGCCTGGCACAAACCCTTCCTTAGTTTGACTTATTCATCTTGAGTATTTTGTAACAGTGATGAGAGCCTGGCTAACATGCTACAATGGGAGGTATAGTAAGTGTTAAATAAAAACAAACCAGATTGAGATGATAAAGTAGGAGAAGCCAGTCCTTTAGAATGCCCCCAACAGAATAGAGGGGATAAAATAGAAGTGTGTCTCTTTCCTCAGTAAAAAGATGTCCGTTAAAACAGCTCCCAAATCATCAGAGATCAGCCTTTTTATCCTCAATAAATGCTTAATGTTCCACATGAGCCTACATGGCTGCTCCAGCTCCTACCATCATGTCTGTATTCCAGTGAGGAGGAAAGAGGGAGGAAAATGGTATAGCTTTCTGTTAGAAGTTCTCTTTTAAAAGTTGTTACTTCTATATTTATCCCCTTGGCCAAGGACTTAGTCATATAGCAACACCTGGCTGCACGGGGAGCTGGGAAATATTTTGCATATTTTGGGTGGCCACATGTCTTGTTAAAGACTCAAGTTTTTTCCCCCCGCAACAGGGGGAGAACTATGAGAATGGATCTTAGGGGAAACCACAGGCACTGAGAGCTTTCTCAGGTGGTCTCACTGGCATAAAGATAGAACATGATTTTTACCCAGTTCTGATCACCAGTCACTTCTTCTGTGCTTGGAACAGGAGATGTAAAGACAGGTGACACATCGATCTGACCTGCATGTTTGAGATTCAGAGCAGAGGCGGCAAGCTGGTGACATGAGGTGGTCAACAGGTGCCGTGTGTTTGGCTGACTGATGTTTGAGCCATCAGGTACTGTCACACAAGAAGCCAGTTTTTAAGCTTTTCACTCAGAGTATTCCCACGTGACCAAGGCTGAAGAGCAACAGGCCTTTGAAGACAGTTGATACGATTTGACTAAGAAATGTTCATGCACACTGATGGGGAGATGGTTGGGCTGGTAAAGCTGTTGCTACAAATTCATGAGAACCTCAGTTTGGATCCCTGGCACACATGCAAAACAAAATAAAACAAAACAAAATGAACAAATAAAACCTGGCAGGGCAACAAGTGCCTGGAATTCCAGTACTGGGGAGGAAGAGACATGAGGGTCCCTGGAACTCAACGGCCAGCCAGTCTAGTCATTCAGGGAAGCACCAATGTCAGTGAGAGACCTGCCTCAGAAAATGAGGTGTTGAATGGGTGGAAGGCTTTTTCTGAAGATGTAAGCCCTTTGAGAAAGCTTGGCGAGAGAAACAACCATTTCCAGTTGTTCACCGAGGTCCTCCGAGAGATTGTACCACCTTGGTGCTCTGTAACCCAGTGTGGCTCTTGGATCCCACAGAAAGAGCAGTGTGCAGACAGGTTGAGAAATGAAAGGAAGGTTTCATGGTTCCTGCCTTGGAGGTGCCTAAAACAAAACGTTTTGAAGGGCAAAGCATCATTTTGTCTGAAAGATTTTCCCTCTTCTATTTTGCTTGTTTACTTGGTAAGCGGACACATGAGCAGGGAATGTTCTGGTACAAATACATAGCCTGAGGGAGTCAGAACTTTTCCTGCTGCCAGGAACATCCCAAACAGAGCCTTGAGTGTTTAAGCAGCCCTGGGGCCACTCCCGAGCCAGCTTGGGTAAATGTGGAGACAGGGGTTTGGGTCTAGTCCCTGCTAGTGTACACCAGGGAGATGGGGGATCAGCAGCTTCCCCTCTGTGGAAGACAGAACCTGCACCTGAACTTTAGTGAGCACAAATGTTAGCACGTTACAGCAGCTACACTAAGCCTGGCTGCAGGCGAGAGAACTCCAGAGTGGCTTTAAACACGTACGCCTGCCATCTTTTGAGTCAAAGGCAGTAACGATGTCACAGAATCACCAGGGACCCAGCCTCCGTTTGCTCTTGTCTGGTCCTTCACCCCCTTCATTTATCGAACACTAGGCGTTGTATCCCTGTTCCAGGCAGGAGGATGGAGGTTGGTGGTAAGCCTCTCTCCTTCAGTGTAGGCTAAATCTAGAGACCTACTTGTAAAGAAAAGGATGCTGTAGTCCAGGAAGAGAGGAGAGAGGGGAGGAAAGAAAGAGGGAGAGAGAAGAGTCAGGGGAACGGGAGGAGGGGAACAGAGAAAAATGGAGAGAGGGAGGGAGAGAGAGACACAGAGAGACAGAGACACAGAAAGTGAGAGAGTGAGAGAGGGGGGAGAGAGAGAGGGAGAGAGAGAGGGGGGGGGGGGGGGAGGGAGGGAGGGGGGGAAATGAAAGGGGAAGGGGTTGAAATGAAGAGTTATTGCACCCTGAGTGGTGACTAGACCCAGGGAAAGCCAACCCATCAGGCAGGACTTTTGCTCTTGAGACACACAGGGACCCTCTCCCTGCCCTTCTACCTCTCTGTCTCTTCATAAACTAGAGGCAACCCTGTTAAGCGGCACCTGGTTTCTTGACCCATTGGAACCTTCAACAGAAGCTGTGCTTGTCGTTTTTATCAGCTCAGTTTTGTGGATATTTGTGCTGCAGCAGTGGGAACACAGCCTCTGTCCCTGCCATGGACAGTTGGCAAATATGAAGTAAATAAAAGTGGCTAGTCACAGCCTCCCTGAGCCTGGACCCGGGTGTCTCTCCTCCCAGGTGTCGTGAGAGCAGCAGCTGGACCGAGGCCTAGCCTCACTTCCTGCCCCTTGGCTCTTGCCCTACAATCTCTTAGAATAGGGCTGAATGCTGGCCACACTGTGGTTCTGTGCAGGCAGTGGCACGGGCCTGGCCCACAGTGCAGGATGCAGGGCGGGCTCAGAAGAGGCTGTGTCGTAGCTGAGCCCAGGGACTGGAGAGGCTGGACTTTTCTGCCATGGGGCTCTCTGGCTTCTGTGGAGCACAGGCTGTTCCCACGTAGGTGACTAGTTTCTCTGGGACTAGCTTCATGAGCGAAAAGAGGGCAATTAATTTAACCCACCAGGCTGTTTCAGAGAGCTGAGCTAAATTCAAAATAGAATCCTTCAAATGTGTCTTTTGATTTTGTTAAACCATGGATAAACTTGAAAAACAAAACAAAACAAAAGAAAAATTCAGACAGCATGTGGTGTACGATGCCATGTAATGATCACACACATGCTTGCACACATGTGGAGTGCTCTCCTCATGCGTATGTCTGCATTGTCTGTCCATGGCAGAACTTTGACTCATGCTCATTTTTTTCCTTTATATAGTCCCACATATTTAACCATTTATTGACATTTTATTTGCTTTCTCCAGCCCCCATGGTGTGTGGTGTGTGCATGTGTGCACACCAGGGTGCATGTGAGGATGGAATCCAGAGGTCAGCTTGTAGGAATTGGGTTTCTTCTGTCACTGTGGGTCTGAGGGACTGAACTCAGGTTACCTGGCTTGGCAGCATGTGTCTTTACCTGAGCAGCATCACCAGTCCTAACAGAGTGTGCAATTTTCTTTTCCTTTCTTTTTCTTTTTGTAAAGGAAAGATGAACCCCAAGAAATCTACTTTTCATTTTGAAGAGAGAAACTATTTTCTTCTCTGATTGTGTATTACTTCTCATTTTACCAAGTAATTTTCCATGTGTCATTTCTTTTGAAGTCTTGGTGATTCTAATTTGTATCCTCAGTGTATAGACATAGCGGCCTGAGGCTGGCAGAGATGTAATGAGGGCTTTTACTGTATCTTCCCCTTCCCCTAACCCTACGTTTCACTGCTATAGAATTTTATCTGACACTTTGAAGCCTATGTGACTTGTACTAGTCATTTGTCCCCTTAGTTTACCCATCTGTGAAATGGGCTAATGCTACCTCTACCCATGGGATGACTGAGAGACTTAAACATGGCAGCAGACATGAAGCATAAGCATAGTTCCTCCCCCATGGCTATCACATGATGTCAGTTCTCGCTATTCTTGGCCAACTTTGGAGTAGGCGTCTCCTCGCTCTGGGTCTTCTTCTTCAAGTGGAGAAGTGAATGGATTGGACTTGATGATTGGGATGTCTGCATTTGAATCCCCCAGTTCTTCAGGTGTATGAAGCAGAGTTGACTTCGAGAGACTGGATTGCAAGGAGTAGCTGCCACTCACTCACTCACTCTTCTCGGTCCAGCAAATTAACAACAAACAAAACTGACATGATATGGGCCATGAAGACGCCCCAGTCATTAGTGTTCGCTCTGCAATCGTGAAGAATCTGAGTCCCATCCTGAGCCTCAAGTAAAAAAGTGGGGAGCCACAGTGCATGTCTGAGGGGCAGAGACAGGAGGATTCCTGGGGACCTGCCGGCCAGCCAGTCTAGCTGAGCTGACAAACTGTAGGTTAAGTGAGAGACCGTCTTATAGGTAAATAAATGCATAAGGTGCAGGACTGATGAATGTCTCGGCGGGAGAGTGCTTGTTGTGCGAGCCTGGGGACCAGAGTTTGATCCCTGGGATCCACTGGAAGGTGGAAAGAGAAACGACTCACCAAAGTTGTCTTCTGGTCTACATGTGTGCACTGTGGCTCATGTGCCCCCCCCCCCCCCCCGACATCATGTGCACACCCACCCAAACACAATAGTCAAAGAAGTCAGATGTAGAACAACAAAGGAAGACAACTGATATCACCTGACTTTCACATGTGCATGTGAACATATGTGTACACACATCACACACACACACACACACACACACACACACACACACACACAATGGGAGAGAGAATATATAAGGGAAAGAGCACTGGAAGCCACATTCATCCTTTTAAGAAACGCCCACTCTTTGTGGGCGACATTAATCCACTGGGGACAGAGCCCTTAAGACCTAATTACCCTTTGTTAGGGGGCTTTGACTTTGATCAGGTGACCCGAAAGTAGATGAGAGAGACAACTAGGAAGCGGGGGAGGGGGGAGTGGGTGGAAAGGGGAAAGAGAAGGTAGAGTGATCAAAACACATATATGGAGCTGTCACAGTGAAACCCATAAACATGTGTGATTAATACGCATCAGGGAATATAACAAATAACACACAGAACAATGAATCAAGTATCTGAACACGTCGAGTGTGGACAGGATGTTTCTGCCATAGGAGAGTCAGGTGCACATGCCCATGGAGATGGTGCACTGGCTGGTTTTGTGTGTCAACTTGACACAAGCTAGAGTCATCAGAGAGGAAGGAGCCTCAGTTGAGGAAATGTCTCCATGAGATCCAACTGTAAGGCATTTTCTCAATTAGTGATCAGTGGGGAACCCAGCCTATGGCGGGTGGTGCCATCCCTGGACTGGTGGTCCTGGGTTCTATAAGAAAGCAGGCTGAGCAAGCCAGGGGAAGCAAGCCAGTAAGCAGCTCCCCTCCATGGCCTCTGCATCAGCTCCTGCCTCCAGGATCCTGCCCTGTTTGAGTTCCTGTCCTGATTTTCTTCAGTGGTGAACAGCAATGTGGATGTGTAAGCCAAGTAAACCCTTTCCTCCCCAACTTGCTTTGTGGTCATGGTGTTTTGTTGCAGCAATAGAAACCCTAAGACAGCTGGGTCACCTGGAAGACTTGGGCAGGAAAAAGGTGCCAGGGTATGGCCAGCACCCCAGTGTCCTGCTCTTCGTCAAGCCCCACCCTGGCTGCAGGGGTGCTGAGGACTGTTCTAAGTGAGGTGTTTTCTCGGTTCCAGTTGTACATATCTACTTTGTACTGGACTAAAGAGTGTGAGACAAGTGTGGAGTTCATGCCATATCATAAGTCGGCTTGGATGTGGCATTTCTATCTTCAAAGGTCTACTGGGAACCTTGTGGGAGTTTCCTGACTTGACGGAGCTGATACTAAGGACAGGGATGGCTCGATGGTGGCTGATTACAGAGGAGTGGGTGCCTGATGCTGGAACTCAGGAGAGGTCATAGGGCCAGGGGAACTCTGTCTAGACTAGGCAGTCAACTAGTGACATGATCTGGCTGAGGACTGTGGCATGCTCTTTATTAATTAGTTGAAGTTGACACACCCTTTGTCGTGTTTTCTTGGGCTTCTCTGGTGTGAAGTGACCAGTCACCAACATTAGTTGACAGTAAAAGAGTCATTTTGTCTCTGCTTTTTGATGATAGGAATGAGTTTAGAAGACAATAACAGGCAAAAGGAAACAGTAAGAGAGGGGTCTGAGTAGTGAAGGACACCTCATCACACATTCCCACCCATTTTTCTACCTCCTGCTTGGCAACAGAGAAAACAAGGTGCCTGGGCACGCCTCCCCCATTCTCTCACGCACCTTTCCCTCTTCCATCCTTCAGACACTCTGTTGGCTTACTGACCTGCTCAGGGCTCCACGCTGGCCAAAGTTCATATGCCTCAGGATGTCAGGCAGGGTCCTTTGTGACCGCGGGGAATGGTATCGTCTTCCCAGCCTCTTCTTGACGTTC
This sequence comes from Peromyscus nudipes, assembly GCA_902168325.1. Taxonomy (NCBI): domain Eukaryota; kingdom Metazoa; phylum Chordata; class Mammalia; order Rodentia; family Cricetidae; genus Peromyscus; species Peromyscus nudipes. The sequence continues at coordinate 20,224 of CABHPH010143963.1, read as the reverse complement.
CCCCTTCCCTCCATGCTTGGCTCAGGCTACCAGGGCTGGAATCCATTTGGATATCATGTTGTTTTTCTTCTCTAGAAAAAAAATGAAATAACTTTCATTTTCAATGTCTCATATAACACAAGCTGGTCTCAACTTGGTTATATAACCAAGGGTGACCTTGACCTTCTGATCTTCCCGCCTCTACCTCCCGACGACACCATGATTACAAGCTTTGTGCCCGAATGCCTGGTTTCCACAGTGCTAAGGACCAAATCCAGGTTTTACAGATGCTGGGCAAGTGCTCCACCTGCTGAGCCACATCCCCAGCCTTGAAAGATTTTTTTCTTAACACAAACCTCATCAGGATCAGCTAGCAGAAGGTGGTGGCGGCTGGGACACAGAGACAAGACTGTCAAGTTTTGCCTCCTAAAGTTGCAGTAGCCTCTGGGTGTGTATGAGGGATGACAGTACCTGGTGGACAGGCTTGAAAACTACTGATTTTTGTATAATTTCCCCTATTGCATAGATGTGGGGTTACTAGTTTAGAGTCTCTGGTCCATTGCCAAGCCTGGACTCAAAATTAGCCTCCAAGGCTGGGGTAGTGACTTTGCTCCCACAATTTATTATTATTTGAAATTAAAATATAATTATATCATTTCTCCCTTCCCTTTCCTTCCTCTATTCCCTACCATGCTTTCTCCAGCTCCCTTTCAAATTCATGGCCTCTTTTTTTAAAATTGATATTGTTACACACACACACACACACACACACACACACAGAGAGAGAGAGAGAGAGAGAGAGAGAGAGAGAGAACCTGCTTAGTCTGCTTAATGTTATTTGTGTGTATATCATTTCAGGGCTGACAAACTGGTATTGGATAACTAATTAGGGGGCTCACCCCTGTAAGGACTCTTCCCCGTCTCAACACTCCTTAGTTACCTGTAGTTCTTTGTTTACAGATGGAGCTCTGTGAGATTTCCCAGCATGCACATTCACTTCTCTGTCGGTGTCATCCTTATTCAGGTCTTGTTTAGGCAGCCATGTTGGTGACGTGTCATGCGTGAAGATTCCCTGTCATTTCTAGGAGACACAAATGGGGTCTACCCTTGACCAGAACTGGCTAGTCTGAAGGTATATACCTGACTACAGGGCAATCAATGTGGCGTCTACCCAGTAACTTACTACAGTCTCCATGCAAATCTGGAGTGAGATGTAGGAACTGGGGTCAGTCAGTTTTGGTCCCCTGATCTACTGATGAATCAGAGTAGAAGAGAGAATTGAAGCAGGCTTCCTTGTGTTCTGATCTTTCTTGCATTAGGACTTATCTCTCTGAGACTTATACAGGAAAAGAGAAGGGGATAGGCTTTGAAAAGAAGAATTGAGTTTATATTGCATCCCAGGGTCTCTATGATTTCAGCCTGTGACTTTGGAGAGAGGGAACCCAAGGCCAGAGCAGCTGTGACTTGGCAGTCACGGGCCTGGATCCAGGGATCTTGGCTTTACTCAGCCGGAGGGGGAAGCTTGTGTTTCACACTTGCATCAGGCGTTTGGGAAGGAACACTATCCTTCAACGAGATGAAGATGGATCCTGTGTTGCCTTGGTGACACAAATGAAAACGATCGGATCTACTCCGAATGTGAATATTTCACAGCCATCGTTAAGTTTTCGTCTGATTTTGCCAGAAGGGCTAGAGATGTGTGTATCTGGGGTTTTAAGCACACTTATCGTATTTCTTAAGCATTCATAACAGCCTCCCTCCCTAAAAACTGTGGTGAAGAGGAGGGGGAAAGAGTCTTGGAGACGGCAATGACTTCAAGCTGAGCAAAAAAGATTCCCTCCTTGAGTTCTTGGCTTGAATGCACATCCACCCCGAGAAATGTACTTTGTCCGCTCACAAGCTATTTTTCTCCATCATCTGCAAGGCTGGAACTGGCAGCTCTGTTTATTGTGCGCTGAGGGATTAAGTTGCTCTTCTGTGTAGCACAATCGTCATTCAACACCAGCCCAGGAAAGCAGGAATTGGTGTTTTGATTGTCGTTACCATGGTGACTAGTGGCCCGTTGGTTTGATGACCAGCAATGCCTTAAGTAACTGTGCCCAGGACTCCGGTCTGACAGCAGTGTTTCTTCTTCCTCGTGTTACATCACTTCTTGCGTGCTGCAGGTTACCCTGGCAGTAGCTCACGTCATGGTTCTAACATGCCCGAACACACTCAGGGAAGGGCAGGAACGAGCAGAAAGTGTCATTCCCAGAAGCTGGATACCTGCTGTTGCCTGGCTAGGATGTCCTGTGAGGCCAAACAAACCCTGTTCCTGCCCTGACAGCATCCCCTGGGCCACACTCACTGACCTTTTCTAACTGTCCTCTGCACAAGGTCTACCCCTTTTCCCTTAGAATGCAGCCATAGGTCCTTGGAGATCTTTGTTTGGTGTCATACTCCTGTTCCAGTTAAATATTTGGTCCCCTAGACCTTTTCCAAGGTTCGAGCCTCAGTCCCCTCTAGGATCTGGTAGACTCCTCGGGATGTCTCTTGTTTCTACCTGTGCCACATGGTATTAGATGCTCTGCCCCACCTTCAAAAATGTCTCTTATCCCATCCCTCTGTCCTTTATGGCACAGGGAATGTGTGCTCCCCCTGGGGTCTTGCCCTGAGCTGAGTGTGTGCCTCTAGTCCCTGTGCTTAGCTTATTCCTAGCCCAACCCACCGGAGCATCTCTATGATCCACAGTCCTTCTCTTTCCAGCCCAGAATATTCCCTCCTTCCTACAGGCCTGGTTGGAAACTAGCTCTGGCCTTCCTGGGCCTTCTGGCAGTATGAGATACAACTTGTTAATCTTTTCTGCCCCATATCGGAAGCGGACAGATGTCAGGTCACTTTCTTGAGAAAAAATGTCCTGGGCACAGCTGTATAAACATGTGCTTCATGGGCATTTCTGGAGGTGTTTATAGAAAAATGCATGACAATGCAGGTCCCCCATGGGTGAGAACCCTCAGGGCATGAGAATCCTGCCCTCTGTCTCCAGCTCCCAGGAGCTGGCCTCTGATTTTGGAGAATTAAGTGACTTTATTATGTGCTCAGAAGCATTACATAAGGCTCCCATGTTTCCAAGTGAAGTTTGGTGCCTTCCCAAGTCTGGCCTTAAGTTGTTTCTCCAGTCTTTGGACTGGGTGATAGAACAACCGAGCAGCTGGTACCCCAAGAAATGGTTTTGTTCTTCCACAAGGCCTCCTCAGACACACATCAACACTCTGTCCCTGGGTCCCAGCAGCAGTCAGGGATGGTCTCATTATTTGATAGTGACTTTTTTTTAATTTCTTTTTTTATTTTAATTTTTTTTCATTTTACATACTGCCCACTGTTCCCCCTCCCTCCCCTTCTCCCACTTCCCCCACCTCTCCCCATCCCACCCCCACCCACTCCTCATAATAAGTAAGGCCTCCCTTGGGTATTCAACACAGGCTGGTTACCAAGCTGGGGCAGGCCCAAGCCCCTCCCCCTGCATCAAGGCTGATTAAGGCATGGCACCATAGGGAATGGGCTCTAAAAAAGCCACTACATGCACTCAGGATGAGTCCTGGTCCCATTGTGAGGAGATCCACAAACACATCAAGCCACACAACTTTCACCTTCATTCAGAGGGCCTAGTTCGGTCCCATGCAGGCTCCCCAGCTGTCAGTCCAGAGTCCATGAGCTCTCACTAGCTTGGGTCAGCTATCGCTGTGGTTTTTCCCATCGTGATCTTAACCCCCCTTACTCCTATAATCCTTCCTCCCTCTCTTCAACTGAACTCCAGGAGCTTGGCCAAGTGCTTGACTGTGGGTCTCTGCATCTGCTTCCATTAGTCACTGGATGTAGATGCTATGATGGCAATTAAGGTAGTCATCAATCTGAGTACAGGGGGAAGGCTAGTTCAAGCACCCTCTCCACCATTGCTATAATTCTTTCGCTAGTGACTTTTGGTCATGAACCCTGTCTTCTTCTCAAGTATTCAAAGCCCAGTGCAAACCAAACTCTTAATCCACATCCAATTCAAAGTGAGGTTCTTTCTCTACCTAGCTTCCACCTCAGATTTAGCCTGTGGCGTAGGGAGTCTGTTCCTGCTGTTCTGACTACATACCTTCCCGGCAGCCCCAACAACTCAGCAGCTGAGTTTCCTTTTGGAGTGTGTAGCTAGCTCATCACATAGCAGATTCTCACATTGCCTCCAGTCTCATCCTTGATGTCTCTCCTCAGAAGGAGTGAGCCCGACCACTCTGAAGGGTGTCTTTGTCCCAGTTTCTAGCATGTGGAATCCCTTGAAATTATTTTAACATTTATTGTTTAAAAGTTTTACACATGCATATGTGTTTTGATCAAATCTACTCCCAGTCCCTCCCCTCCAATTCCTCTTCTGTCTTCCACCTGCCCTTGCATCCCAATTTCTTGTGCTTTTTTTTTTTTAAACCACTTAGCCTGCTTAGCACAGCCAGTATGTGTGTGGTGTAGGGCCACTTCCTGGGGTGTGATGAACTCACAGCTGCTGGGACTGCAGGAACAAGATCTGCATAAGATCAAGCTAGTCCAGATCCCAGCAGGGATCAGGGAGGGACTCTGGGGAAGTCTCACTCACCCTTAGCTGAGGAATTATTGGCAACTTAAAGATGCTTAAGGAGGAAGAGTCAGTTTTCTTCTGGGAGGCATCCCCTAAGAGGCTACCTAGTTGGTCTTTGTTATTATTATTATTATTGCTGTTGTTAGCTAATCTATGGTTTTTCTCTTCTCCTATCAGAGGGGAGATACTCAGTGATTTTTTTCCATAGTGTTTTGATATGTAGCCCAGGATGGCCTCAAAACTCATGATTCTCCTGCCTCAGTTCCCAAGTGCTGATATTGCAAGTGGGCACTGTTACCTTGCTGTATTTGTCTTACTTAAAAAAGTTTTATGTTTATGGTGTGAATCTGTTCCTGTTACACTTCAGATGCTCAGAAATAAAAAATGGTGAAATCTTAATGAAATTAAGTTATAATATTTATCCAATAGCCAAATAATCATTTCGAGCCTATGGATAAAAACCTGTGAAATTGGCACTTGACTTGCTTTGGTCTGGCCAAGTGGTAGTTTCCTATCATCCAAACACATTTGGAGCCTCCCTCCAAGTCAATAGCGGGGCCAAGGTAGCTTCTCTTGCTGTTATATGATTCTAGAAATGCAGTTCTGGTTAATGCAGCAAGGTGAGACAGTAGATGGAAAACTGCAAATACTAAGTGTGGAAGGTAAAATAACCTACTTGTAGAACCAACAAAAATCCTCTTAATTTTCATTAAAACTTAATGAAACTTAAGAGCCTTAATAAGTAAGCTGCTTAGGATGTCTAAACAAAATATAGTCAGCTAGAGGCTCATAGGAAGCATGCCACTCATAATAGCAATAATTATGTCAATAATAACATGTAAGACCCAAACTCTGGAAACTAAGGATTGTGCGTAATCTTTCTATATGAAGAAAACTGTAAAGCTAATTAGAGGATCCTTGGAGTAAATGCTAAAAATATTGGAATGACAGATTTTTTTTTAATTACAGGAATGTCAGTTCTTGCTATGGCACATGTCAGCATTTTCTTCCCAATCTACATTTGAATGGAATTTTGTGGGCATCTTGACAAAACAGATTTACAAATGATCTAATGGAAGGAACATCAGATCAGCTAACAGCACAGGAAAAAGAGCAATGTGTAAGGAGCTTCCATGTCTGGAAGTGAAAGAAACTCCCAGGCTGCAATAACTAAAGAGTGTGGCAGAGGCACATGAGTGACTGGACGAGAATGACGTGCAATAGGAACTCAAGAAAAATCAGTGTCATAGGAACTTGCTTTATACCTCAGGGAGCTTTCAAATCTAGAGGAGAGAGGATGGGTTAGAAACGGATTTTAGCATAGTTAATTATCATTTAGAAAAAAAAATCTACTCCAACTTCCACCCAAGTATATTTCAGATAAAATAGTTTATTTTTATATCCGTCATTAAGCAATATCTTCTAGAAGAACATAGAAGATACAGTCAATCAATTAGAGATAAAGGAAGCCTTTTTATGCAAATTAACACTAAGCTATTAAAAGATTGATGTTTTACCATTTATAAACCAAAGTATAAATTTCTTTTTTCTTTTTTTTTGAGACAGGTTTTCTCTGTGTAGTTTTGGTGCTGTCCTGGATCTCACTCTGTAGACCAGGCTGGCCTCAAATTCACAGAGATCTGCCTGGCTCTGCCTCCCTAATGCTGGGATTAAAGGCATGCGTCACCACTACCCAGCAAAAGTATAAATTTCTACACAGTGAAACATCAATGGAACTATAAACCTAGCTCAATCAATAAAGAGCTTGGTATGCAAACATGAAGTCCTGAATTTGATACCCAGAACCTGTGTAATAAAAGCTTGTTATATCAGTATTGATGAGGTGTAGACAGCCAGTGTCCTGGAGCCACTCACCAGTCAACCTAGCTTACTTAGCAAGCTCCAGGCCAGTGAGAAACTGTTTTAAAGAAAAGGTAGACAGTGCCTGAGGAATGAAAACCAAGGCTGTCCTCTGACATTCAAATATTCCCTAGATGTGCCCATGTGCACACATGAATACATACACATACATCCGTACATGCACAACACAAGCATAAAAAAAATCACAGAATTGAAAAGTGGTTATCTAAGCTAGCCACGGTGGCTTGCATCTGTAATCTAAGCACTCTGCAAGCAGAGGCAGGAGGACCACAAGTCTGAGGCCATCCTGGGCTACACTGGTGAGCCTTTGTCTCAAAATTTCATTCTAATACCCAATAAAAAAGAGATGGGGAGGCTCTTGTCCTGGGAAATTATTCCTAATATACATCACTGAAAATAATTGAGATTCTTACTATACAAAGAATTTCCATGAATCAAAAGAAAAAAGGCAAATATCACAATTGAACTGGAACACAGTAAGCAAGCCACACAACTACAAATAGATAACAATCCTGCGTGCATTGATTGCATCATCTAATACAGGAATTGCCTCACCTTAGCTACTCTTGCTAAATTTTTCTGTTGTTGATGTGGCTGTCATTTGTAAACCAAAGTTGATTGCAATACTTACTGATCCATAATTTTATGATAGGAGTGGAGTATTCCAAGCAGTGGCTCTCAACACATGGAAGTGACCAACTACCAGACGGGGTCCTCTGGGTTGGGTTGTTCTAATTATTTTATACTGAGAAATAGGCGATGCTTATGTTGCCATGGCGCCTTTTGTTAACCTCTCACTTCTAATACCTTAGGATCTTGACTATGTTCTTCTGAAGGGACTGAACTAGGGGAATAGTAGGTAGGGACAACTTGGGATGCTGGCTTAGGAGGATGCATTCTGTCTTCAGATAGACGCTGTAAGGAGAGATCAAACCATCCTCCAGGGGACGTCCTTCCATCCTTGTGCCTCAGGTAGCTGTAATGGGACTCAGTGGATTACAGAAAGAAAATAAAAGAGACCATGAATTTGGGAGGAGCACTTGGAGGGGGCATCTGGGAGGATGGTGGTGGGTGGCGGGATCTGGCAGTGGGTGGTGGTTCTCATCAAAATACATTGCACACAGGTATGAAATTCTCAAAGAATCAGTAAGAAATATTAAAAAAGGACAATGTTCGTGACATGCAAAGTGAACAAATAAGACCACAAATTGTCATCCGAACAGGGTTGGGAAGGGGAGAGGGACCTTTTGACATTGTCGATGCCGTGATCGTTACCATTCAATGAGGATTTGTGATGTACCGGTTAGTCTACTGAGGACTTAATTGCGTCATTTCACTCAGGGTGCCCAACTGCCTAGTAAGGAGGGTACTGGTATTAATCTTTTTTTTCTGTTTCTCTTCCTCTTCCTCTCTCCCTCCCGCCTTCCCTTCTTGACTCTTCTCTCCTTTTTCTGCCCCCTCCCCCGCTCCCGGTAATGTATGAGAACTTCTCTGTTTTGTTGAGAATTGTGGCTCTGAACTCTTTGTTTGAATTATCTTTTACTGCCCTGTACACTTTAAAACTGTGTCATTAGCATACAATCGCTGTCTCTCTTAGGGTCAGAGTTCTTGTTCTGTTTAGTGCCTTTCAGGCTGTGGAGACACTCCTCAGTCCTTTCTCCACTATACTGTACAGCAGGCCTGTGAGGGTAGACAGTGAGAGGCCAGCAAGTGCTGCCTTTGGTAGAAGAAGCTTAGTTGTCCTAAGGTTCTGTGGCTTGCCAGTTGCCACACCACCGGAAGAAAGAACAGCAGGACTGGTCTTTGGAGTCCAAGTTCAGATCTGATCATGTTTGCCTGGCAGCAGGATCAGGCAACTAGGGTGTTTGTATTTTTTAGCATGCAAGTATAGAAAGACATCGGGGCACCACAATCCGTGGCTCTCAGGGTCTGGGGACCAGCAGCAGCAGTAGCCCCTGGGAACGTGTAGGAATGCAGTTTCTCAGGCCCCACCTCAGACCCTCTGAATCAGCCACTCCAGGGTGGGGCCCAGCCACCTGTGTTTTAACAAGCCCTCAGTTAGCTCCAACATACATTCAAGCTTGAGAATTCCTGGCCTTGGTCATCATGAGGCATACTTCCTGCTGTTCTTTATTCACTGTTACCTTGGCATCACGTGGCAGGAAGTTAGGGACACACCTGACACCCTTTTATGATGATCTTTCCTGGAGCTAAAGGATCACCCTGACAGCACGGGAGTTCAGTGCCCTGAAATGTCGCAACTTTGAACACCATGCCTGACATTAGTCAACAGAGTCAGCTAATTTCACCAGAGGATCGGAGTCCAGGAATACCTTCTTACGTTACCTTGGGTTTCCCCTAATTAAGAATCTTTTCCTTTCCCATAGGAGAATGGGAGAGATTATCTTGGACTTAAGTAAAGGTAGAACTCATAATATGCTTTTCTCACAGATAAAAGTCACAAATGGATGAATGGGTTTATCCATTTAAGTGGCGTCTGTGTGGTATCTAGTACTGTTTAGACAGGGAATGGTGTTAAAATAGAGGACACAATAAGATATAGACAATGACAGAATTATGCAAAAGAGGTAGTGCTGTGTGTGTGTGAGTGTGTGTGTGCGTGAGTGTGTGTGTGTGTGTGTGTGCACTGAGTGTGTGACAAACAGCGTGAGTTATTGTCTAGGATTTCACAAAGGAAGCCACTTATTCTTGGTCGATTTTAAGATCAAGGAGTTCAGCAGGGAGACAAGAAAGTGAAGCACATTCCAGGCACCCATAGAAATGTAAATACGAGGAGGCCTGGAATAGCATGGTGTGTTTGGGGAACCACAGGTGGCTTGGTGTTGTGAAGCCCTGAATGTCTGAGGACAAGTGACAGGAGGTCAGACAAGGCATCGAGAGGCAGGTCATGACTGTGAAATTACCCTAAGGAGTTTGCATTTGGCCAATATGCTACCATTTCTGCAAAGTGTTCCCACTGCAGACGACTGGGCTCTGGGGGCTGCGGTAGGTTTTCTTGGAAAAATAGTAAAGCGTGAAAATAAATTAAAAAATTTAAAAAAATATAAAAAAAGTGTGCAAGCTTACCAATATGATTTCTTTAAAGATCCAAGGAGAAACAAAAAGAACATGGAAACTTCTAGGTGAACTTCCTTAGGATCTTCAAGCTGCATGGGAATGGATTTTGGACTGTGCCTCCCTGCACAGTTATGTAGTTAGGGAGGTTATATAGTCATGTCCCTCTTAGGATGAAATCCATATTCTTACCATGGCTTCCAAAGCCCACAAGTCAAGTCCTGCCTGCCTTCCTGCCGGGAAGACAGTCTCAAGGGCCATGTTCCTGCTGTCCATGCTGTCCTCTGGCCCTCCCTACACAGTCATCATCACCCAGCCTAGAACAGCCAGTCCTCATCTCGAATTGTTCCCACTGCATCTCCACGTGTCTGTCCCCCAGACTTAGTGCATTTAGGTGGCAGGGCTTTTATCTTGTCACTTTTGGCCCATTCATCTTTGTGCCACTATTTTAGGTTTGACCTGTGAAAAAATCACAAGACATATAAGAAGGAATGAATGAAACCATGATAATCATAATGGCTGTTATTTATACTACAGGAATTTGAGTTTCACATCTCATTACATCTTCATTTCAACCCTATAATGGATGATCGAGATCCCTGACGTATATGCAAGAGAGCAGAGGGCTAGAGAAGCGACGTGGCTGTCCCGAAGTTGCACAGCTGAGTCAGGATGAGAGGGTGATTTCTTGCTCTAACCATGTCCTTCCCTTTGCCCCCGGCAGTCTTATTCTCTTGTCCTGGCCTCTAGGTTCTTGAGAACAGTTTCACTGTGACTCATTTATTTCTTGTATGGCTCCTTTTGGTGGAGGAGCCTGTGGCGCATGTTCTTCGGTCCCAGCTACTCCCAGTGTCCTTCCTTTTCTTCCCCCAGTTCGTTGTCAGCCTTGGCTCTTTCCTGCCCTCTGGGATTCATTGCTCAGCTTTAGGAAACCCAGGCGCAATGAGTGTGTTTGAGTCTATCGATGTCCACACAGCTCCTGCTACAATTAGAAGATAGCAAAGGTCCAGGAGAAGGCAATGAAGAGGTTCCTCTGATGGACAAGGAGACTAGAGGCATTGCTCTGCTGAAGAACAGTGCTGCAGGCCTGCAGAGGCATGCATCTGGCCTCTCTCCTCGGCTCTCATGAGTTGCCCAAGGGTATGGTTTGTAGAGGAAATATTAAGCTGAGCACCCCAAGAGAAAATGAAGTCATTGCTTGCCCAAGAGTGATTTATTCCTTCATTAACAACATATTTGCTATCTTTTCCAGTGATAAATTAGGTCCTCTCTGCAGATGTTTTTGCTCCTAACCTGACGCCAAGGATGGGCTGGCTGTGCATCTCCAGCAGGCTGTCAATCTTCCTCCTGGTCCTGCTTCCCTCAAACTCATCACTCACCAACGTACCTTTGAACTCGATTCTCAGGCTGTCTAATTGTCATAAGATATGAGGCAGAACTCTAGAAAGGGTTGCTTTATGACTAACAATTTGGCTTTTGAAGGAGGTACAATATACAAAAGAAATTATGTGAGAAAAAAAAAATCTAACACCTTCTTTACTGAAGTCAGGCCCAAGGTCCAGATCTGTGTCTTGTAAAATGAAATCCGAGGCCATAAACATGCCTCGCACATCTGGAATCTTGCCTGTGGCAGATGCTCTAAAAGCTGAGATGCAATATGAAAACAAGGGAAAGAGCATTTATTGAAAGCCTACTAAGTGTCAGGCTTTTCCACACTTCACCTTGTGACAGCCGCCTCGTGCCTGAGGTCACTCTCACCACTGGTGTGGGCAGTAAACATTTGCATGAAGTGAAGCTTCTAACTCCAGCGTGCTGAACTTGAACAGAATCATCTACGTGTATCTCGAAGCCACTCCCAGCCAGGAGCCTCAAAGGATTTACCAAGAACACCACTTTCACCCGGGACACAGAGTTTGTTTGCTCAGTATTCATGAGAAAGGCTATTTGTTCTGAGTGGACTGCTGGAGTTCTCTGAGCATAGAGCTGGAGCTGGGTTTGGGATAAAGTATACCATGAATGCTTTAACACATAATATTGGCAGTGGCTAAGAGCACTTGCTGCTTTTCCAGAAGACTAGAGTTCAGTTCCTAACATCACACTGGGTGGCTCAAGTCATCTGTAACTCCAGCTCTAGAGAATCTGATGCCCTCTTCTGGTCTCCATGAGCACCCACACCTATGTGTGTGTATACACATGCAAACACATATAAATAAAATAAAAAAATACATCTTTAAAAATTAGTATTGACTTGAGTTGACACCTTAAAAATGAATATAGACTGGCTATTGGCAATTTAGTTACTGATTTCACTGCAACTTTTGATCCTCTTTGGATTTCTTTTCTGACTTCTACACTAGAAGGCTAGAAGCCAGGATTCATTTTGAAAACTGTTCTACTGTTCAGCTAAGAGAAGAAATCTTCTCTTGAAATATACATTATATTATATATACTAGAAATCAGGGACCTGAACTCTTATTTTCTTCTTCTTCTTCTTCTTCTTCTTCTTCTTCTTCTTCTTCTTCTTCTTCTTCTTCTTCTTCTTCTTCTTCTTCTTCTTCTTCTTCGAGTTTTCTTTATTCTTTTTTTTAATTCATTTTATTTAATTAACATTTTTCATTTATTTTACGTACGGACCACAGTTCCCTTCCCTCCTCTCCTCTTGTGTCCGTGTCCCCCCCACCCCACACACACTCACATCTACCTCGTCCCCATCCACTCCTCCTCTGGCTCCATTCAGAAAGGTGCAGGCCTCCCATGGGCTTGAACAAAGCATGGCACATCAAGTTGAGGTAGGACCCAGTTCCTCTCCCCTACAAAAAGGCTGGGTGAGGTAATCTAGTATGGGGAACAGGTTCCCAAAAGCCAGCTAAGCACCAGGGACAGATCCTGATCTCACTGCTAGGAGCCTCACAAACAGACCAAGCTACACAACTGTCACACACATGCAGAGGGCCTAGGTCAGTCTCATGCAGGCTCCCTAATTGTTAGTCCAGACTCCAAGAGCTCCCATGAGCTCAGATCAGCTGTCTCTGTGGGTTCCTCCATCATGACCTTGACCTCCTGGCTTGCATAGTCCCTCCTCCCTTTCTTTAGGAGACTCCTGGAGCTCCACCCCGTGCTTGGCTATGGATCTCTGAATCTGCTTCCATCAGTTACTAGATGAAGACTCTCTGTTGATAATTAGGGTAGTCACCAATCTGATTACAGTAGATGGCCAGATCAGGCACCCTCTCCACTATTGCTAGGAGTCTTACCTGGGGCCATCCTTAGGTATTCCTGGGATTTCCCCTGGCACTAGGTTTCTCTCTAACACCAAAATGGCCCCTCCTATCAAGACGTCTCTCCTACTCACTCCTGCCCCCAAGCTGCACCCAGCCCACCCAACCCTCTTCCTTAAGTTCCTATCCCCTCCACCCCAAACTCTTATTTTCTGAAGTGATTCTTTCTCTGCTTGTATCTTCCCAACAGCTTCCTCACAGGACTACCACTCTTCCTGACTGCCCTGGGCCATGGCTCTCCCCACTGCTAAGCACAGAGGTTTGGCACTGCCATAGGCACAATGGCTGCTCATCACAGCTTGTGATTTTTTTTTTCAATTTTCAGGTTCCTTGTGGCTGGGTAGGACATGGGGCTGGCTCTGGACAGTGACTGGGGCAGAGGTGACACATATCAGTTCCATTGGAAGGCTTTTCTCTGTTGTTCACTCAGGCTCTCCTCTCCTCTCCTCTCCTCTCCTCTCCTCTCCTCTCCTCTCCTCTCCTCTCCTCTCCTCTCCTCCTTCCCCTTCTCTCTTCTCCCCTCTCCTGACCTTTCCTCCCCTCCCCTCTCTTCCTCTCTCCTCTCCTCTCCTCCCCTCCCCTCTCCTTCTCTCTTCTTCTTTTCTTTCCTCTCTCTTCCTCCTCTCTCCTCCTCTTGCCTCCCCATCTCTTTGGATCTCTTTTCAATTCCTTCTAACTTAGAAATTAAAAAAAATTAAATCAGCACACAAGGTATTAGCTATCACTATGCCGTTCTCAAAGTGTATTTTAGCAGATTTGCCCCCGGCCCCAGTCCTCTGGTACCCTTTGCTAGCTCCCCTTAGAACCCTCCCTGTCTCTTTCCTCTTTCATGTTCTGTGAGGCCTTTTGTCTTCTCTGTCCTTCCTCAGTGTCTGTTTTTACCTTTTTTGATGTCCTCTAGGGTTTTAGGCTTTATCTGCATATACATCCACATATGTGTGTGTGTGTGTGTGTGTGTGTGTGTGTGTGTATGTGTGTGTGCATTGTAAGCTAGGATCTGTATACAAGAAAGAGCATACTTTTTTTGTCTTACTGAGTTTGGGTCTCCTCATTTCGTATTTCCCTTTCTAGATACATCCATTTTCCTGTAAACTTTATTTTTCTTTGCATCTGAGTAAAATCCCATTGTGCACATGTACCATATTTTCAGTCTCCATTCGTCTGTTGATGGACAGCTAGGCCGTTCCATTTCCTTGCTGTTGTGAATTAAGCAGCAATAAATACAGATGTACAAATATATCTGCAGTAGAATGTGGAGGGAGTCTTTTGGGAACAATGACTGATAAAGTTAAGGAAGATTCTGGCCTCTTGCTCAGCAGAGGGGCTTTGATGAAGAGAGAGATTTCCTGTGACCGTGCTGTAGTATGATCCAGAAAGAAATAGAAACACTGTTTTAAGCCACCTCGATGCTGGGGTTGCTATTGTTACCATGATACAATCTGGATTCTCCTGACAGTGACAGTGACCAGCTAATGGACAGGTCCAGGCATTTCCAGTTTCTACTCTCCCAGCTCTCTCCACCATAGATCTCATTCCATCTTCCCAGCGTTTTGTCATTTGTCACAGGGTACTTGATCTGCTCATTTTAAGAGCTCTGTTCTACACTTCTCTCGTTCCTTAAAGATTCTTTTAACTTTATTTTATATTGTGGTGCTGGGGCTTAACCCTAAGGCGCATGCCTGGCAAGTGCTCTACCACTGAGCTAGGTAGGGTACCCCCCCTTCCCGAAAATGCAAACTAATCTGCATGTTTGAAGTCAGCTACCACCCATTCTTAGAGTGAAACAGCAATACAGGTGATAGAAATTTGGATTTGAAGATAGACAGTCCTAGGACCCCTCTTCTGATTTTGTCAATTTTTAGAGACCTGGCCAGAGGACAGAAGTCACCCCAGTTATCATGTATGTACAGTGGCTGGATGAGGGCTGTCACAACTGTCTCATTGGATCATCTGTGGGTGTCAGGTGAAGTCAGTGAAGACAGCAGCTTTTGCAAAATGCAGAAAGTCATCTTTACAGAGGGAGCAATGCACGTTAGAGGAACTCCTCCTATCTGAAGGAAGCTTCTGCCTCAACCATGTGTTTGTCTTGGGCTCCACCTTATGTGGCTGCTCCCTCTTGTCAACAGTCTGCCTCAAAATCTGGGCTCTTTCACTTTGATGTGGTAGCATTTGTATTACCCTTTGTCCACAAGGCTCACCCCACCCTCACTCCCCACACTGGCCACATCTTTATGTCTCTGTCATTTCTTCCCGGTGACTCACCTCCCGTGGGTTCCCCTCATCTCGCCTGCTTCAACCTGATCACTAAAGTAGTCCTGCAGATCCTGCTCGATGAGACAGCAGAGCTCACATCTCCTCTCTTTGGGGTTTTAACTCTTTTGAAAACAGTTTTCCCTAAGCCTTGTTTAGCTGATACCACTCTAGTCCTTGGAATTCAACACAGGTTCCTCCCAGTCGTCTCATTAAAGTAAGACACAAGTGCACCCTCGTCTCAAATGCAATTCATGCCTGATGTGCCAAAATATCATGGGACAGAGCTAGAAGTTGAAGAAAGCCCCTACCAGATCACATTCTATAGAATGCTTAGTTTTTCTGTATGTTATATTTTATCAGAATGTTATCGAACATTGCATACTCTTTCATGCCTGAAAAAATTTTCATTTCATGAAAAAAAGAGATTGATCCAGGGAATCAGTGGATTCATTGATGTCTGTGGAATAGATTGACCAATTTTCTATTCTAAAACATTGTTTTCCATTATAAATAATGTTATAAAGTATATTTTTATGTATATGCCTTGTACATATTTGTATTTTATAGTATTTGTGAAGGTAGTAAATCTGTAAAGATGGAATTTCTTGGCTGAAATTGGTCCCTGCATTTTGAGACTTTTTTTAGATGAATTGTTAATTGCCTTTCAAAAAGCATGTACCATACCGATTTACGTGCCGAGCAGTGTGTACGGATGTTAGCTCCACAGCCCAGAGTGCTCACTTTGATTAATAACAAAGTTGGCCATCTCTTCCTGTGTTTGCTAACTATATTTCTTGGCTTGGAAATGAACTTCATTTATAGCCTCTCCATCTTATAATATAAGGCGATTCCTGTTCTCACTGCCTTATAAATCTTGTCAACACATTAACGATACTCTTTACTTATCTTACATGTTTTATTTAGCATGTCACTTGCCTTTTCCCTCCTCAGTATAAAAGCTTATATTTATTTCCAGGTAGTTCCAAATACCAGCCTTTCTCTCTGGGTTTCCCGACTTTGTTTTATGTGAATGAGAACATGGATATATGTGTGTGTGTGTGTATATGTATATATTTATGTACACGCATATATGTTTCTTTTATGATTTCTGTAAACTATTAACTCTTTATATAACTTAACTTATTTTGGTTTATGATGCAAGGCTGGAGTATGACTTAATTTGCTGTCACATAGTTAATTTATTAGTTCAACATAATTTCCCATGGCCCCTAACTGCTATTCTTGCCACTTAATAAATTCTTAGTTATATTTGAGGACCTTTCTCAGGCTCTTTTTCTGTGTCTTTGATCTCACCTTCTCTCCTGGCACTTTTACAGCAATATTTTATTTATTGTGGGTTTATAGCACTTAAAAAGATCTAGTAGAGCAAGCTTATCCACATTCTTCTTCTTTTTTGATATTTTCTTGACAATTCTCATACACTTATTCTCCTAGCTGAACTCTACAATTGTTTTCTCAAGTTCCCAGAATGCCACTGTAATTAGATCTAAAAAAAGTAGGAAGCCTATAAATTAATATGTAGACTTCCGGCTGAGGAACACAGGGTTTCTTTCCATTCATTCAATCCTTCCTTTTTTCCCCAAGTATAAAATTACAAAGTTTCATAAGCATTACTTGTTACATTTGTTGGTTGGTATCTTAATTTTTTTGGTTTCTCTTTTTGAATTGGGTCTTTTGTAAATTCTGTTTTCTACCTTGTCAATTCCCCCCTCCTGGGGCGCCCCCCCCCCTGTGTGTGTGTGTGTGTGTGTGTGTGTGTGTGTGTGTGTGTGTGTGTGTGTGTGTTTTATGTGTATGTGTTTCTGTGTGGGGACATGGTATGAGTATACCACGATGCACATGTGGGGGTTAGAGGACGATCTTGAATGGGGGTCCTTGCCTTCCATTTTGTCGGACACAGGATCTCTTTGTTGTTTGCTGGTTCATAGACCAGGCTTGCTGGCCTGAGGGCTTCTGGGAATTCTCTTGTGCCCCATCCCCCATCTCACTGTAGGAACACAGGGATTACAGACACATGCTACTGTGTTCGCTCTATGTGGGCACTGGGGAATTGAACTCGGGTCCTCAGGCATTCCTGTTAAGGGTTTTGCTCATGGAGTCATTTCTCTAACCCTCTAGCTGGTCAATTCTTTTTAGCAGATCTAAAATAAATTCTTTTTTCTTTTTCAGGAGAAAAATAGGCATCTGCACGTGATTATAATCTTATTTCCTCCTATAAACTATTTCTACCTCTTATTTATTTTTCCTGTTCTATTGCATTGATTAAAACTTCTTAAACAAGGATAAAAAATAAGAATAAGGATTGGCAGGCCTTTTTTATTTCTAGTGTTTCTCAGTTAATTGGATTACTGACGGTTGCTTTCAGGAAGTTACCCTTTCTTACGTTGAAGTAGGTTGTGGATTTCAATTTGCAGATAGTTTTTTTTTCTTTAATCTTGAATGACTATTGAATTTTATCAAGTGTCTTTTGGCATCTTTTGCGATGTGCATATGGTTTTTCTCCTTTGACCTGTTGATGTGATGAATTATGTTAATAGATTTCCTTATATTAAACTGTCCTACATTCCTGGGATACACTCCACTTCGTCATTCTGTATTATTCTTCAAATGTGCGGCTGGATTTGATTTGATAATATTTTATTTAGGATTTTTGCTTCAATGTTTTGAGATTGTCCTATAGAGATTCCCCCCCCACCCCCTTTTCATAGTATCTGTGCCAAGTTTTGATTTCAGAGTTTTCTGGCTTTCAAAAATAAAATGAGATGGTTTTCATCTTGAATCAATTAAGTGACATTCCAAATGTGGACACAAGAGTTCACAGCATGGCATGTCAGGAGGGATGAAGGGCTGGGAATTAGAAGACCAAGGTTAAGTTCCTGCCTCTGCCCCATCAGCTTCAGAAACGTGACCATAATATTTCATCTTCTCAAAATTCCATTTCCTTACTTTAAAAATGAGATTTATACCTGCTCTCTGTCCCAACTCTCTGAAAAGTTTGTGGCAGTCCAACGAGCTAACGAGGATGCAAATGCTCTGCAAAAGTGAAGGCAGTGTTGTTTATCAAGCACTTACATTTGACACACATTATTGAGAACCCTTGCTATAGTCCTCACATGCTCCAGTTGCAGAGAAGATTCTTCTGTGTCCTGCAGCTCCTTGGACCCTGGACCTGCATCATCGGCACCACCCAGGGGCATGTGATGAGTGTAGGCTGGACGTCCAGCCTTACCCACTGACTCAGGAGCTGCACTTTCCTAAGACCTGCAGGGCAATTCTCACCCATGATAGCAGTTTGAGAAACACTGAGGGCTCCAACATCATAAAGGTGCAGATTCATCAGCACCAGACAAGAAACCACAGCTGTAACATTTAGGAACGATTCTGGTGTTGACTGCCTTATTCAGATATCTGATATTTTGGATGAGAGAGCTACAAATGAGTATGGAAATGTTAGTCACTGAGAAAAAGGGTCATGGGTGTGCATGGTATTTTCTAGTGCAGAGGTGACTGCCTTTGGAAATGGAGCACACTGGATCCCTCCACTGTGAGTTATTCCTCTACTGAGTCCAAAATGTAAAAGGAGTTTTAGTGCCTGCAGATGTATTCTTCTCCAGGGAAAGCCAGCCCCATCATCATTCCCTTCAGTCAACCTGAAGGAATTTCTCAACTGATCTTGTGAGCAACCACAGACTTTTTTTTCTTTCTTTCTGGGCTAAGGATGACTGTATCATTTTCATCATGGAGTTTACACTCGTCACTCCTCAAGCATGTTTTGGTTCCCACCAAGAGCAAGGGGCAGCATGTGCTGAGCCTCAGTGCACACATCAGTATATGCACATATGTGTGTGGACCCACCCAGGCAATATCCAGGATGATGGGAGAAACAGAAACCACGGCAACCAAGAGATCATGAACAAGGATTCCCTTCTCGGGAGCCTAGGAAGATATCTAAGGCAGTCGTCATAACTGTTTGCAGGTCTTGGCTGGCAGTTGCCATAGAGACTGGCAGTTGGGAGGGAACCCCTCCTTAGTGATGTTGCCAACAGCTGTTTTATTCCCCTGTGTCTTGCACACAAGCAATTATTTCACACCCTACGGAGGAGAGAGGAACAGGTGTGTCTTTCGCTAAGCTGGCAAAGCAGAGGAAAGAGCGCAATGTAAAAATATTCATCAACACAGTGTTCTTCAATGAAGAAACGGTTTCTCTTAGTTAGAATTTAAATATTCATTGAAAAACTGCACATGAAGTCAAGTTCAGTGGCACACTCCTGTAATTCCAGAACTTGGGAGGTGGAGGCAGGAGGATTGTAGTTGAGGACCAACCTGGGCTACATGGTGAGTTCAAAGCCAGCCTGAGCTATGCAGAGAGACTCTGAGCCAAAGCTCAAGGGGCAGGGACATAGCTCACTAGTAGAGTACTTGTCTATCATGTGCAAGGCCCTGGGCTTGATTTTTAGCACCCCAAGAGGAAAAAAATAATAAAAAGTAATCACTGTTAAAGATGTCATCATTTAGATTCAAAGTCTAGAACGTTCTGTAGATGTGAAATGATTGTATTAAGATATTCAGGTTCAGATATTGTGTCTATAATTCTGTAATGCTTTCCTACATGCCCTAGTGTAGAATATGAAGCTGTATATGCCTAGGGATTTGTTTTTATACAACTCACAATACTTTGTTAACTATATTGTAGTTTATGTATAACTATTGTTTCTGATTAACTAGTTTACCTCCTACTTCTTCTTTGGAGGACTGGTCCAAGGCCTAACCATGGTAGTGGGCCCACTGTGCCCAGAGCAGTGCTCAGCACAGAGCATATTCATGACTGTATTGATTATGCATTTCTGTGAAACAGATGAAGAGAAGCATGCTTTCAAAACCACACCTTTGTTATCTTACCATTTATGTGGGTCATCTGCTGGGTTCTGTGTTCATGATGACGCAGAGCTTCCATCGAGACAGCACTTGGAACATTCTCCTGAGGAGTGGATTTGCTTCTGAGCTCATTGAGCTGCTGGCAGAATTCCTGCTCTTGCACCTGTGGTGTGATTGGATGCTGTTTCTTCCTGGGATAGCTCTCCACGTGTCTCTCTCCAACAGGAGTTTACAAGGCCCATGAAAGGCAAGAGGGACTTTTTTTTTT
>CABHPH010143960.1:0-36415 GCA_902168325.1 Peromyscus nudipes | reverse complement strand
CTCTCCCTCCATGGTGACTTTAAATGGAGTAGCATCAGTATGCTGTTAGCTATTGACAAGCTAACAAACATCAGAGCAAATGAGTTTGAAGCTTCTGAAGAGGTTTGTTTGCATTGCTATGTTGAAATTCCATTCAAACATTTCATTCAGACCACTCGTCTAGTAAGAGTTGCTACACTTGCCTTGCTCCAATTGCTAGATGAAAAGCTTAATTCTCCTTCCTGTTTGGTAATAACTTGGGTTTGTCATGTGTGGCCTGTTATTTGAATAAGAAATATCCCTTGTAGGCTAACGTATTTGAATATTGGTCTCTAGTTAGTGGTTATGTTTGGGAGGATATAGAACTTGGAAAACAAAGAAGTGGTGAAGGGAGAGATCTCACTGGAGTGGGCTTTGGGAGTTTATAGCCCCATCTACTTCCAGTCCATGCTGTCTGCCTTCTGGTAGAGTTGAGATGTGGCCCCTTTGCTTCCTGTGCTCATGCCCTCTTCATCCTTATGGACATCTAGCTCCCTGGAGCCATAAGCCAAAATAAACTCTTACTTAAGCTGCCTCTTGTTACAGTATTTTATCAGAAAAACAAAATATAACTAATACATGGTCTTTAATATGTTTTAGTACATTCATTCTATATCTAGGTGGGTTCTTGGTTTTACTTTTGTTTTTTAAGTTTTTAATCATGTAATGATATGGAAGTTTGTCAGTTGCTTGTTCTAGATCTATTGGAAAGATTGCAATTGTTGTCTTTTATTATGTTAAAGCTATATATGCCATTTATTCATTTAATAATTTAAACCATCTTCAGCATTGCTTCTCATATTGATATTTCTACCAATAATCTGCTTTTTATGTTTTGGTGTTTTCAGATAGGGTTCTAGAGCTCAAAGATGAAGTAGACACCCAGAAACTATGTTCAATTGATATTGCAATTGATAACAAATCACTCTTAACGGTAGGCTCTATGTCCAGCAGTAGATGGCCAGCACGAAATAAACTCAGAGGCATCTTTGGAGGTTCTTTGTCTTGTAATGTTGTGACAGGCATTTTTTTTTAGCCTTACAAGTGCTCTATGTATATATCATGGCTTCCAATTTTGTGTTTTTATAGGATTCCTGTGTGTGCAAATATGTATTTCTCTGCATCTATGTTTGTATTTCTTGAGCTTTTTCTTTTACTCCTTTTATTCTTTGTTTGTTTGTCTGTTTTGTCCTATTCTTATATGTTTGTTTTTGTTTTATCTTATTATTACTTTTTTAGATGCATGTTTGTTTTCTAGCAAGAGACAGAAAGGGTATGGATCTGGATGGGAAGGAAAGTGGGGAAGAGCTGGGAGATGGGAAGGAACTGGGAGGTGGGAGGAGCTGGGAGATAGGGAGGAGTTAGGAGGGGTAGGAGCTGGGAGGTAAGGAGGAACTGGGAGGTGGGGAGGAGCTAGAAGGGGGAGGAACTGGGAGGAGTAGGGAGAGCAGAAACCATATCAGAATATATTCTATGAAAAATTCATATCCTTCTTTACTATTATCTTTTTATTATTTAAAATAATTTTTAAATTTAAATATATTTTAATCACATTCATCCCCTCACCCAAGTCTTTCCAGCTCCCCTCTTCCTCCCTATGCATCCAATTTTAAATGCTTACTCAAAAATCAAACCAAAAACTCAGTACAACAAAAATAAGAGAACAAAATACAACAATCTCCCCCCAAATGACCAAAACAGTCAACCAAAGGAACAAACAAAAACAAACTGTAACCAAATAAAAACACACATAAAGCTGTGGAGCCCATTATTTATTAGTCAACAACTGAACATGAGGCCTGCCCTGAAGTAGTTGATAGACCTAGTGTCATTTCATTGAGAAAACTGATTTTCCCTCTCTCCGCAGGTGTAAATGACAGTTGAGTTGTTAACCTTTACCCTGGTGACTAGGTCTTCATTCATTCATCTATCAATCCATCAATCCATCCACCCACGCATCCATCCATCCATTCATTTATTCATTCACTCACTGTTTTTTAACTTTCTTTTTATTATTTTTTGTGTATTTCACACCATGCATCTTGATCTCAAACCATTTTCCCATCCCTTCACTTCTGTCCTCTCCCCTTGCAACACCCCCCTCTCAAAGTAAAATAAAATTTAAGAGAAAAAAAAAGAAAAGAAAAGAAAAAAAAAGGAAAAGTCTTGTCATGAAAGCTGTCGTAGTGTGACACAGTGAGTCACACAGTAAATCCTTTTGTCCATCCATACATTTTTACTTGCAGGTGTTCATCACAAAGGGTTCTTGGTCTGGTTCAAGGCCTCTGGCTTCCACTACACTATCAATACTGGGTAGTGGGAATTCATCCCATCAATTAGCTTTGAGGTATAAGCCTTAGGGCATGGTTTCTGATCTGTGTACATGATTGCTTAAAAGGGGGAGTTGGTTGTTGGGGCCCCTCTTCCTCTTCTTGGGGTGGATTCAGATGGCTGGATCCATCCACTCCTGAGCAGAACGGATCGCAGCTGTTCATCTGGCTCTACGTTCATGAGTATATTTTCCCCTTTATTACTTTAATAAATCCTTGTTACCCCCTTAAACATACTCACGTGGATTTCTCATAATAATACTGGGCCCTCACTGGGACTCTTGGATATCCTGTTGTTGCCCTGTGCATGGAGATCCTGCAGTTTTGGGTCTGCAGGACTGTCCCCTTCACATGATTCTGTAGATCATAGATGGGGTGGATGTTTGGGTGGGCTAACTGATAACCCTGGTTCTGGGCCTGGGTCGACGCAGGGTTAGTCAGCCAGCTAGCTCTCTGTCATCCTTACCTCCAGGGTAAGCTCTCCAGCATTGCCCTGGCTAGTTCACCCCTTGTAGTAATGAGCAAGGGGTGGGAACAATTCTCCTGCTTTCATGCCCCTATGGTAGGCTCTCCCACACCTGGACCATCAGGACCAACTCTACTATGTGGCCCATGTGAAGTGCAGGGACCAGTCTCCTAAGTGCTGCTGCTGGTGAGGGGCAGAACCAGCTCTCCCACCGGCCATAGGTGGTAAGGGGAGGGAGGGCATCTCTACCCTACCCCTACCACCGTATGACAGATGAGGACCCTTTCTCCTGAGTGCTTCAGCCAGTGAGGGGCAAGACCAGTTCTTCCTAGTATTGTAGACAGTGAGGTGCAGGGCCAACTCTGTACCACCCTGTCCTCTCTGCCTTTGATGGTATCGGGATCCAAGGACATCAACAGAGACCATGGCTTCATCAGAGCCATGAACTCAGACATGTGCGCCAGCAGCACCCCATGCCCAGACATCACCATGGCTCTGAGTGCCACCCATCTCAGCCCACTCCTCATTTCTTTCTCCTCCTCAGCTATGCCTCTGTCCACATACCACACCACACCACACATTTGCTCACCATAAGAGTGCCTGTCTGCCTGGTGCTACAAGGTGCTAGGTGGGCCCATGTTTTCTTCTCAGAGCCCAGGACAGACTGTCCCAGGCTTAAGTGTGGGTCTCCTTGTCCTGCTCAGTCTGACATGGTGATAGGCAGGACCATGCTTCCTCATCACAATGAGATCAAAATAGTGCCCAACAGCCTGGCACCAGAGGTTGGTGTGGAGGTGTTACTGGAGTCCTCTCGAGGGGTGGGGCTAGAAGGACTGAACTGCATTTCATTCACTTACTGATTTAAAAAAATATAACAAAATAAAACATAATAGCCCAAGAGAAGGCACAAGAGTCAGAGACTCACTTGTTTACATACTTAGGAATCCCGTATAACCATTGAACTGGAAACCATAATATAAACACAGAGAAACTGGTATAGACCCATGCAGGCCCTGTGCGTGCTACCACTGTCTCTAAACTCATATGAGCTTTGCTCATGTTGATTTTGAGGGCCTTGTTTTCTTGGTGTCTTCCATCCCCTCTGGCCCTGACAGTCTCTCTGCCTATTTTTCAGTGGGGTTCCCTGAGCCCTGAGTGGAAAGATTTGATGGAGACATCCCATTTAGGGATGAATGTTCTAGGATCTCTCATTCTCTGCATAATGTCTGGCTGGAAGTCTCTGTGTTCATTTTCATCTGCTGCAGGAGGAAGCCTCTCTGATGATGGCTGAACAAGGCATTGATCTATGAGTAGAGCAGTGTATCATGGAGAGTCATCTTATCATTACAATTTTCTTTCTTTCATTTTTTTTAACCACTGTTATTTGGTTTTGCCCTAAGTCCTTAGGCTATCTAGTCTCATGTGCTTGATTACGCAAGCAGTGTTGGATATGGGTTCCATCTTGTGGAGTGGGACTTAGATCAGTCATTGGTTGGTGTGGTTGTTTGAATGAAAATGACCCCCATAGGCTCACAGGGAGTTTTACTATTAGTAGGGATGGCCTTGTTGGAGTGGGAGGAAGTGTGTCACTAAGGGTTGGGCTTTAAGGTTTCAGATGCTCAAGCCAGGCCCAATAGATTATTCTCTTCCTGCTGCCTGCCAGTGAAGATACAGAAATCTTGGTTCCTTCTCCGGCAACATGTCTATATGCATGCTGTCATTCTTCCTGCCATAATGACAATGGACTAAACCTCTGAACTATAAGCCATCACCAATTAAAAGTTTTCCTTTAGAAGAGTTGCCATAGTATGTCTTCACAGCAATAGAAACTCCAATGAAGACAGAAGTTGGTACCAGGGACTGGTGTATTGTTTTGATAGGGTAGACCATGTTTTTGTTTGGAGGAATGTAGACTTTGGGACTTTGGATTAGAAAAACAGCTGAATGCTTTAAGCAGAATTTAATGGGCCATAATATTAGGAGAATGAAAGACAGTGACGCTAAGTGTTATTTGAACTGTGGGGGCCTTGCTCAAGAGGTTTCTTTAGTGGGTGGCTGTTTGTGTCATGCCCTGAAGCACTGCCCCTAGTGAGGCAGCAGATAGCTGCTAGGTACCTGCCCCTTGGGCACAGCCGCCAGGGACCCTTAAGACCTGGGATGCACATACCTGGGCTCTCTTTGCTACCTCGTGGTCTTGGATGCTGGTGAGGATCAAGGCAGAGCTCTCCTGAGAACCATGTTGGACCATGCCCCACCTCTCTACGATTCCTCCACCAACTAATTTATTCTTATTGTGAGTTAACCCCCAAATAAATTCCTTTGACCATCAAATAGACTCCGTGGATTTATCCTATTAGGTTTCAGAGGAAAAGAATGGTATGTGGCCTAGAGACCATTCTTGTAGTATTTTGGCAAAGAATGTAGCTGCTTTCTACCCTGTCCAAAAAAAATCTACCTGAGGCTAAATTGAAAAATTATGAATCACCAGATTTAGCAAAGGGCATTTCCAAACAACCTAGCATTGACTATGTTGAGTGGCTATTAGTGGCCAATCATAGGCAGATTAATAATGAAAAAGAGCAAGCTGAGGAAGGAAAATTACAAAATGGACAGTTGGAGGAGAAAAGGAGTATCAGAAAGTGTAAAGAAAAGCTTGATGCTAAGTGTAATAAAGGGTGTGGTGACCTCAGAGCAAGACCTTACCAAGCTAAGCTTCTAACTTGTTAAAATAAATTAAAGAAATGTGAAAATGAATTAAAGAAAAGTTTAAGGGCATGGTGGTACACACTTTTCACCCCAGCACTCAGAAGTCAGAGGCAGGTGGATGTCTGAGTTCAAGGCCAGCCTGGTCTTCAAAGTGAGTTTCAGGACAGACCAGTTTAGGCAGTGAAGGAAAGCATCAAAAAGAGAAAGCTTGTGAAAAGGTATTTGAATAAGGGGACTATTTTCCAGCCCCAGCAAGCAGCAGAACTTGGCAGCTTTGGCCAAATGGTTCTGGCTTTAGAGTCAAGGATAGATGCCAGAATCATGGGATACCGCCCCAGGAAAGCTGCTTATAGGGAGAGGGACTAGCCCATGAGAAGGAAGTATATTTCAGTCAACAAAGCTGAAAGGAGTTAGAGATCTGAAGAGCACTTTGACATCAGACATGGAGATTTGCAGAGTTTGGAGTTTGCCCAGCTGGTTTTCAATCTTGCTTTGTTCCAGTATTTTCTTACTATGGTCTATTTTCTTCCTTTGGGAACAGCAATGTATATCTTGTACCATTGTGTGTTGGAATTTGTGATCTGCTTTTTGATTTTGATTTTATAGGGGATTATAGTTCAGAGATTGCCATGAGTCTCAGAAGATACTTTGGACCTTAGTCTTTTAAACAGGACTATCATTGACTTAACAGCTAATAAAAAATATACCACATATTTTCAATAAAAGAAAAAAGAAGAAAAATACTTTTGTGTTCTCTATAAAATAAAATGTTTTTCTCATTTCTTTGGTAACTCTCATCAATAGCATTTTCAATCTTCATGCTTATAAAACACCTAATTTAGCTGTTCATTAAGCATTATACCGTCTATTTTGTGTCTACTTCCTTCTGAGACCTCATATGCAGAATATCCAAACTATTCTACATTTTCTCTTAAAGGCACATTCACAGGTTCTAGGATATAGAGTATGGATATCTTAGTGGGAAATATTAATCAGCTTACCACATCATATAAAAGACTAAATAATAAAATAATAATAATAATCAATAATAATATTTAAATAAGTAAAGAACCAATGTGTTTAAACACGAAGTAACATATAGGCATGCTAGGTGAAAGAACACATCAAAAATGACTGAATGCTGTATGAGTCATTTACATTAAATACCACTAATGGGCAAATTTATAGAAGCAGGGAGGAGATAAATCATAGCCAGGAACTTTGAGGAAATTGGTAGTAATTGTCGACTGTTCATATGTGGTAGACAAAGTGCCCTAAAGTTAGCTACTTTTGTAAAAGAATTCTGTGAATATAATAAAGCCACTAAACACTTTAAGAGGATGAATTTCATAATATGAGAATTATCCAATTTATCTCAGAAGATATGTTATGAAGTAAATGAATGTGTTAAATGTCATGTCAGCCTTCTTTTCCCTAGATTTTTGCAATGTTTCTGGTTTTCTTGTAAATGTTATGAAAGTATAGTCAAGACTGAAGATTTCTGTCATCATGCAAAATTATAAACCAAAAAATAATAGAATAGATTATATACTTTGCAAAATTTCCTACTGTAGTCCCATACTATTACATATGTATACACACACACACACACACACACACACACACACATATGAAAGTATGTTGCTCTCATTAGTTGATAAATAAAGCCATTTGGCCTATGGCAAGGCAGCTTAAAGGCAGGAGGAAAATCCAAAAAGATATACAGAAAGAGAAAGGAGAGGCAGAGCAGACAGCAGCTGCCACTGAAGGAACAACATGCCAGCAGACTGGTAAGCCATGGCCACATGGCAGCTTATAGATTGATAGAAATGGGTTAATTTAAGATATAAGAGCTAGCTAGCAAGAAGCTTGCCATGGCCATAGTATAAAAAAATAATATAAGCCTCTGTGTGTTTATTTGGGTCTGAGCAGCTGCAGGACCAGTGGGTGAGAGAGATTTGTCCTAACCGCAGGTCAGACAGGACACAGGAAAACTTTCAGCTACATATAAATACACACATATGTACACATATATGCACACATATATATTTAATGTTACTCAATATAGTACATATATATATACTCAGTAGTATACCTAGAAAATAAAATATAATTTCATATTCAAAATAGAATATATGGAGATTTATAAAAAATAAAGTATAAAATACAAATATATGTGATATATTTAATATAAATTATTGGTAAAATAATAGCAATCTTCAATGCCCAGAAGTATCACTTTGTAGGAATATGCATAGACTGTTGCCAGGCCAGTGACTGCATTTTACTAGAATCATAATGGTAAAAGTAACATATGAGATAAAGCATTGTTCATTGAAGTTGTGACTCCTGAAGGATGTGCTCTCAGAATATATTTCCCTATGCATAGGGATGTTTAACCAGCAAATTAAACAAGTTACAAATGTATCACCTAGAATATAGAAATAAATAAAACACAATAAAATAAAAAGATAAGACTGTTTGTAAAATAATAATTGGAGCTCTCTGAAAGATAATTCTGAAAATGTTTGAGAAAATATGTAGAAGAACCATGCTCAATTCTCACAGTTTTCCAGAACTGCTAAAAATAAAATAACAAATTTAAGGATGAAAATTCAAAATGAAAGCTCTCAACATCTGCATGATAAAATTAGAAAACAGTATTGATAAAGGTACAAATTTTCAAAATAGGCAGAATAAAAGGTTATTTTGAGGAGTGATAGAGAGAAAAACAGATCTCCTGCTCTCAGCAGTGAGATCCACAAGACACTGTAGTAATAATTCTGGGACCTCAGAATGGATGAAAAAACTGCATATTAAGAAAAATCATATCTGGAAATTAGCAAAATATAAGCACTTGATCAAATTCCTTAAATGTGTCATGGACACGGAGGTGCAAGTCTGATATTTGTAGAACACAAATGTCATTATTTTCTTTCTTGCTTTGTTGTATCATTTGTTATATTTTTGTACTTCTAATTTTGTTTTTTTCAAATCTGAAGATTTTGAAAACTTTTATGTTAACTTCTCTCATCTTCTTACATTCCTAACATTATTTTATTTTATTTTTTCTCAGTTATGTTTGCTGTGGTCATATAGATTTATAACAATATTTTCTTGCTAGAATACAATTTTACTGGGGTCTTGCAGTTTCAGTGGGTGTGTCAATGACCGTAATGGTAGGAAGAATGGCTACAGCCAGGAATAGTGTTGTAACAGCAGCTGAGAGCTCACATTTTGATCTGCATGTGGGCGGCAGAGAGCTGACTGGGAATCTCAAAGTCTACTTCCAGTGACCCATACTTTCTTCAACAAGGCTAACTTCCTAATCCTTGCAAAAGAGTTCCAATTGGTAACAAAGCATTTAAATATATGAGCTACGGGAGCCATTCTCACTCATATTATTCTTACTCGGGGCATTAGTTTTCCATCTCACAGATGATGTTTTTATGGTTTTAGTATTGAAGTATTTTCCACATTTTTATGATTGCTTTCTTACATGAATCCCTAAAGTTAGAAATCCGGAGACTAAGACTAATGGCTACGATAACTAACATCATTTATTGTTGTAGCTTTATCCCTTCTTGATTTTATCTCCTGAACACAGTAATTTCCTTTGTTAGCAGGATAATTAAACCACCACCTTCACTTGAAATTTGTTTCTTTTATCATTTAGGATCTATAGCATGAAAAAATAAGTTATCTTATCTTTTATTGTCATTGTGTGTTTTACTGTAGATCCAGTCCAGAGTCTTGTGCGTGTCAGTTAAGCATTCTGCTCCAGCTCTTCAAAGAAGTTATCTGATTGTCACGCAGACTACAAACACTTGTCAAACAGCCTGTGACGCTGGAGACTCCCTTGCATTTCAGGTTTATAATGTCATCGAGCTATGTTTACCATCCACACTTCTTTCATCTCCTTGTCATATATTTATTTTCTACTTTTCTCGCTCTTACTTATTTTTTTTTTTGCATTAGGAATTAACAAGCTAAACCCATTCTTTGCCATCTCTAATATGACTGGGCATGTCATGTTTACATATTTAGGAATACATACATTGTGCGTGCGTGTGTGTGTGTGTGTGTGTGTATAAAACAGCAATTACTGAGAAAAATAGGCCATTGATTTAAAAGAGAGCAAGAAGGGGTGTATACAGAAGAAGTTGGAGGAAGGGAAGAAAGTACGGAATGATGTAATTATAACATAATCTCAAAAAAAAAGAAATAAAAATGCACACACAAAAAGAATCTCAGACTTGAAAGTAAGAAACATCATGAGATAAGATAGGGGCTGTGTCATAGCTACCATTATTTTTCTACGTTTCCAGATAAATCAGACTTGAAGAAAATGTACCCCTACATGTCTTGTGAATGTGTGTATTTGAAAAGGATATGTGTAACATAATAACAAGTAACATTATTTGAACTGAGCAGATTATATTTAAGAATATGTATTCCTAATATATATATATATATATACACACATACAATAACAATTAATGAAAAATAGGCCGTGAATTTGAAGAAGTATTGGGGGGTAATGGTGAAGTTGGAGGAAAGGGAAAGCAGAAATGTAATTTTATTATAATCTCAAAAATAAAGAGAAAAACGTAACTATATACTATACATGTGTGCATTTTGTACTGAGATGGTTAATGGTTTCAACTTGATAGGATCTGCTGTCACTGTGGAACAATCTTTGAGCATGTCTTAAAGTATTTTGTACATGGTGCTGATGTGGAAAGACCCACCTTAGGTGTGAGGAGGGCAGCTCCTGTGGCTGGGGTCTTCTTAGATTGTATTAAAGGAGAATGTAAGCTGAGCATTCGTTGCTCTCTATTTTCTCATTATGGAAGTGATGTAGCCAGCTGTTTCATGCGTCTATCAACATGTCTTCTCTGTATTGATGGACTGGACCACCAAGCAGTCATCTTTTATTGCCTTTGTGAGGTATTCTTGTTGTAGCAATAAAAACTGGAGCTACTACAGGGTGTGAACGGTGCTGCAGGCAAAAATCACTCAGTAGTGCAATTATGTAAGCAAAAGAAAAGAGGAATTGAAGACCTATTAAATCTGTTTGTGCAGATAATTTGAACATAACAGATATTCTAAAAATACACCTATTTTTACTTTCAGTTAGGGTCTCATTTGTGTTCCCAGAAATACTGGGATTTAAGAAAAATAGATGTTAAAATCACAAATACAAAATTAGGCATAAAGATTAGCCTTTATTGAGAAGGAGAAATCTTAGGAATTATAGGTGACTATGCAGAAAAAAATAAAAAATGTGTCTTATGTGTACTTGAGATGTCTAACATATTTCTACAATTTCTACAAATGTGTTTACCTAACATATTGCTACAATTATTTTGTTGTTTTACATCTTTCAACTTACATTTTGGTTAAAATTTCATATTGCAGAAAATATCAGAATGATAACTTTTGGCAAAGTTAAATGTTTCTTAAATTACTGAGATTTCTATTTTATTTTACTTGACATGGTTACATACTGTAGCCCAAACTCTGTAGCCTAGAATTCACCGTATAGTTTACGTTGACATCAAACTCATGTCAAACATCTTGTTTCAACTTCCATAGTACTAGGATTCTAGGCATGAGCCATCGTTATCAATTTTAGTTGTTGAACTTTAGAACCATTTCTTTCAACTTGATAATGTATGAGAGGTAACAACCATTTGATGCTAAAATTCTTGTAAATCTTAGAGTAACCCTCCAAGTGTCTTTCATATATAAACCATAGTGTCTCAGAATATTTATATCTTTTTTCAATAATTAGTCTTAAATGCATTTTCCAACTTGAATATTTATCAGTTTGCTTTCTCTCACGATACTCTCTAGAGTGCAATATTATGAGTTTCGCATAATGAAAATGAAGCTGCCTTTCATTAAACAAGGTTTATTAATAATTAAATTGCTGTTCCTCCTCACAAGCCAGCGTGAAAGTCTGGGAAGTAAGGGTTCTCTAGTCATTCATTAGAATGCAGCTGTTTCCTTGACTGTACAAATTGTATCTTTGTTTATTATTTATTTTCTTTTTTATTGTATTTCTTTGTTTTTGAAAATATTTCTTCCTTTTGTAAGAGAAGTAAGGATGGACAGAAAGTTTGGGAGACAGAAGTGAAGCATCAGCTTCCAGACCCTGAAGTCATTGCAGTTAACTGGTAGCTATAGTTAGGAAAAGAAGGCAAAATTTTGTCTTTACTTTTCCCTACTTCCAAACTAGCTGTCTATAAGACTATGGGCCCTGCTGATCAAACCAACACCAATGCCACAGGCTTTTTTGTTAGCTGAGGGCAGCAATATCCTGAGGACCCAGCAGCTGCCCATCAGCCTCACGTCAGACCCCTTAAGAATCTCATGCAAACAGCTCTACATGCTTCATGTTCATCTGCTAGAAGGGCAGGTGTCTTCCCCATCCCTCCCGTTCCATTTTTAGACCTTTAGTTACAACCTCTAAAATGCATGCAGGTTTTTAAAGCCCTGTAGTAGATCTCTTATTCCACGACACAGAGTTGTTCTTCCATTATTAAACAAGGGATATCCCCCAATACACAAATTAACCCAAATATTGCCTCACACACGTAAAGCAAAATATAGTTGAGAATAGCTTCTCCTTCATTTGGAACTGTATCCTTTTGCAATCAGATTCCTTTTATGCAACAGTCTTTGACTTATTGATGAATATATGTAGGACTTTTGTCCACAAACTCCCTGTGACACAGAAGAAAATTAATGATATAAATATCTGGAAAATTTAGTAGGAAATTACAGGGCCTGTCATAATTGGATTATCAAGTTTGCTTAGATTCGATCTACATATAGGATTCCTAAAGCATACCAATCATCCACATACAGAAACATGTGCTTTATAGACTGTTACAGTATTATACAGGAAGTGGTAATTAACACTTTTGCACAGTTCTTACCAATGATTGGAAAACTCTGGTGTTTTTACACTTGTATAAATGTAAATATACAAAATATTCTTGTTAAGACAGAGTATCTGTGTTGACTGACTCAAGGGGAATTTTCTCACAGTTTTATGATGCCAGCCATCATTAGAAGACTTTTCCACATGTTTGGATTGGCCAATCAATGTATTCTACATTTTATTTTGCCTTGTGTACATGTTTCTGCCTCTTTTCACAGTATCATCTCTGTCTTTTCATCTTCCTTGCCAGTGTAACTCAAGTCCGCATTCTGGTGAGTTAGGAACATCCTTTGAAGCTACATTCATGCTAGCAAGTTAGACAGTGTTTAACTTGGTCTGGAAGCAACTGTGAACCACCCTAAATACACACCACAAACTGAAATGACAGATACTCCCATCTCAACACCTAGTGGCAATGGAATTAAAGTATGATAATGCTGCAAATACTATTATATGCTTACAATGTTCCCCCAATGTATTCAGTAGATCCTACATTTCATGCTTTTGATATTTAGCACACAAGCATGTGGTGATATTATGTTCCCCAAAATATTGTGCACCCTAATAAAACTTATCTGGGGTCAGAGAATAGAAAAGCCACTAGATACAGAGGCCAGAAAATGGTGGCACTCAACACCTTTAATCCTAGTCTTCTGGAGGCAGAGATCCATCCAGATCTCTGTGAGTTCAAGGCCACACTGGAAACAGCTAGGCAAGGTAACAAGAGCCTTTAATCCCAGGAAGTGATGGCAGAAATGTATATAAGGTGTGAGGACCAGGAACTAGCCTGGTTAAGCTTCAGGCTTTTGAGAAACAGTTTAGCTGAGACCCATTTGGATGAGGACACAGAGGCTTCCAGTCTGAGGAAACAGGATCAGCTGAGGAATTGACAAGGTGAGGTAGTTGTGGCCTGTTCTGCTTCTCTGATCTTCCAGCATTCACCCCAATACCTTGCTCCAGGTTTGTTTTTATTAATAAGACCATTTAAGATTCATGTTTCACAAGCATATGCAAAAAGTCATCTATGTATCTCTGTATTTGCTGAGGAAGCAAAGTTCTAAAAGATTTCACTTTAGTATAATACAATCTTCTCTATCTAGCATTCACCACCTATACCATCTCTTAAAGATCTACATTTCATGTAGGGCTCTAAGTTCTTGCTCCCCACATCCTGCTGATGCATGGCTCTTCCTCTATTCCAGGGTGAATATTCCCACTGACTAAGAGTTTAATAATCAAAACCAATCACAGCATAACCAAACAGTGGCAATAGATTCACTATTGTTTTAAACTGGCTTCTACAGTAATTGGCCCTGTCTAGTTTCTCATATTGGTTGATTTCCCTTTCTTTCTAAGCTGAACTGTGCATCATTTTTTTTATTTAAATATTCTTTTATTTAGGTAATATTGCTATGAAGTTGATTGAAAAATGTCCAGGGAATCCAAACTATGTTGTCAGAACTATGATCAGAGAGTCCCAATTTCAGTATATGTACTTGCATGTCAGTTGGCTGAATACAAATGGTACTGTGCCAGGTGCTATCCCAGGACAGCCACTGTGAAATTAGGGTTTCCAAGAATACTATGTACAAAATGGACCTTCAATAAGTGCACACTGGAAAGTGTTTATTGAGGATCAATAAGAGCAGTAAATTAAATGCTGGTGGCCTGGGTTAAATGCATTTCAGGGCACTGAGACAAGGTCAAGATACTAATTGAATTCACATCCAGAAGATATAGCCAGGGAATTTCACATCCAGAAGTTGAAAAGAATCATGATCTAAGGTTGATCCACCAAATCATCTTCTGGATTTTCATGTTACAAGTCATTTTTCCAGGCAGGAGAGAATTACTGGCAAATTTTTATCAGGTAGGACAGATAAATACTTTCTTACTGTATTAAGGAAATTGCAAGAAAGGAACTTGGGTTCTAAGATATCAGTACAGAAGAGCTCATAACTCCACTCAGAATTCCCTACGAGCCTAGCTTCTCTGGAGATACACTTATATCTGCACAAAACAATGAATTTAACTTGAGTTAAGACTAATGGTTGTATTGTTAACAGACAAACTAAACTGATCAATATTGCTAATACAGAGCAGAGCATATGCTTGGGATTTTTCAAACTTGATTTTCTTCAGGCGATAGGAAAATGTGTACTTTCTATTGAGGTGGTAAATTTTAGGTTTCATATGACTTTTAGTGTACCCAAGATTGAAACAATCACATTGTCCTCTCATGCTCTGCTTCCATGTCTTTGTCCAGGAATGTAATCAAAAGTATATGTTTTCATCAAATGACAAGATAAAGAACAGCACAACAAACAAATCATCAAAACCATCCTATAAAACATAAAAGTTTTACTTGAAGCTAATACTCTATTTCTGAAGAACCTGTACATTTCAGACACTTGATTACACTTGATGGAATTAAGCTAGATCTGACCTGGCAGCCCGCTCCCTAAGGATGGCCTCTCATACTATCCAAAGCTTCTATGCAAGTTGTCAAGAGAAAAAAAAGCAGCTAATAGTCATCTCCATCTATAAAGCCTGTGAACCACCAGTCAGCAAGACAGTCCCAAGGATACAATAGTGGCACCTCTATCTTAGAGGTAACTAACAGCCTTTTAATTCGATGTAAGCCCCAATATATAGGAGGGAATTCTTGTCTGAAACTGTAAAATTAATAAACTACACCTGGCTGATAAGACCATAGATCCTAGAGGAAATAAAACTACTAGTCACTTTTTTCAGTCAGTGTAAATCTTAATTATATTATACATACTCATCCTTATAGTTACAGATAAGTGTAACTCTCATTTTTAATTAAAGAAACTGTTTCTTTTAGCAGACAGAGACCATTACAAAAAGACTCAACTACTCAACATGTAGATAACAACTGATTGTGGGATTCCCAACAATCATCAACATCAACAGCACAATCCCTGTACCTAAGGCTCAGGATAATATCACAGAATAGAGGGCAGAGGACCACAATACCTACTTCTAGACATTGTCTTCTAGATAGGACAGGGAAGATTCCCTCAGGAACCTGCGAAAATATGGTGGCCCTAACAAGACCTGAACAACAACACCAGTTAACAATGCCTTTGTCGATGAAAAAAATCTCACACCACCCTACCCCCAAATGAAGAGATATAGTCAATTAATGGTTGTTAAGAGAAGAAAAATCTGTCTGTTCCAGAGATGTACTCCTGATAGGTTATCCGATCCCAAGTGGTCATCCCTACACACACATGCATATGAGCAACAATAAATAGATTCAGCAGCTTATATTTATATTAAATTGTATATATGTATATATAATGTACATATATACACATGCATACATGTCTTAGGGTTTTTATTGCTGTGAAGAGAAACCATGACCATGGCAACTCTTATAAAGGAAAACCATTTTATTGGGGTGGCTCGCTTACAGTTTTAGAGGTTCAGTCCATTATTGTCATGGTAGGGAGCATAACAGCATACAGGCAGATATGATACCTGAGAATCTTACATCTTGTAGGCAACTGGAAGTCGACGGAGATTCAGGGTGATATCCTGAGCATAGGAAACTTCAAAGTCTGCCCCCACAGTGACACTCTTCCTCCAACAAGGCCATATCCACTCTAATAAAGGCACATGTTTAATAGCATCACTCCCTATGAGATTATGAGGGCCAATTACATTCAAATACCAAAATACACATAAAAATAATAATTAAAGAAGAAGTCATAAATTTAAGGGGGAAAGTTAAGTGTTGGAGGAAGTGAATGAGAGATGGAGGGGCAGAAAATATGAAAATACACTACTTGTCTGTAAAATTTTCAAAAAACATTAAAAGTATGTACAAGTTCTGAATGTTACTAGAGTACCATATTTTTCATCTGGAAATCAGTGTTGGCATTTTTTAATAAAATGCAAGCTGGTGTCACAATTCATAGCTTGTTGTCAAATCGTGGTTACAGTTACAGACACTCTGAGGTATTGTAAGTCCAATCTTCAGGTGGATTTTTAGGCTGGATTTTAAAACATTGTTTCTTTTTCTTACTAAGTGATTCCATCTAAGGAACATTCTTAGCTGATATCCCAAACTAAAGAACAACATCTGATTAAGAAGAAATGGTTTGACTGGGTGTTCTAGGGTGATGGAATTGTTTTGTGTTATCTTTGGGTGGTGGATATATGGTTGAATATGACTATTAAAGCTGAATAAACTAGAAATTTAATAAATGTGCATGGTATTATATGTGGAAAACAGTGTCAGTTTTAAAGTTGTAGCTGGGCATGGTGACTGTACCTGTAATTCTAGCATTTGGGCTGTATTATCATGACTTTGAGGCTGTCCTAAACTACGTAGTTGAGACCCTTTCTAAAAACAACCAACCAAACTAACAAAAAGAAAAAAAGAGAAAAGAGAGAGTAAGAATATATTCTAAATGGATTGCTTTGACCATCTACGTCTTATTCCACAGCACTGGATGAGCTCAGAGACTGAGAGGTACTAAGAAACTCGCCTAAGTGTCTGACTCTGGAACTTAGACAACACTGGAAGGAGAGACTTTGTTACTGTACAAAATGGATGTGACCCACACTCAGTAACTCATTAAAGGCATACAGAACTAAACCTGTCACCTGCCTCAACCATTTTGAAGAAGATAGATGTATCGTTCACTGCAATTTGAGAAGCATTTAAACAATTAGTGATAACTATCATTCACAGTGTCCAATGTTGTTTTCAGAGGAATGCTATGCTGATAAATATTGAATGATATATTTCATGAAAGGACAAATTTTAGTAGATTATTATAAAAATATGAAGGAAATATATTTTCTTCATTTTCTCAGTCAAATCAGCTTAAAATTCTCATCCCTATTTATTTAACATACTAAAAAATTTCTTATCATCTATTCTTAATTAAAGGGAATCAATACCAGTTCCTGAAGAAACAAAAAGATGCTGGATACATTCTCAGTTTATTTAGGAAATGTGATTTCTACAGATATACCTATTTAATATCTCTCAGGGTCTAGACTATTACTTCACACTAACTGTCCTAATTAGTCAGTACCCTCTAAATTGTTAAAAGTACAAAGCCAGGGGCCAGGTAGTTGGTTCAACAGGTAAATGCACTTGCTGCCAAGCCTGATGACCTCAGTTTGATACCCAGGATCCACACCATGGAGGAAGAGTACTGATTCTGGCAAATTGTCTTCTGTCCAAATTTCCTATACCCATATACACCTGGCATACTCATGGACTATACATATCACATCATACATACATACATACATACATACATACACACATACATACATACATACACACAGAGAGAGAGAGAGAGAAAGAGAGTAGAAGTAAATAAATAAACAAACAAACAAATAAACAAACAAAAAACAAATTAAGTGTATTTTAGGAAAACAAAACAGAAACCATAAAGCAAAAACATATGATTGAGGAGAACAACGATTAATGACCGAACTATCATCTTTACTCTCCACGGCTCCTACAGATGCCCCTTTTGTATTCATAATCATAGAAGGAGGGGCAGTATCTACCCAACACAGTGCTCACTCTCGAAGAAGTGGTAACTGTGGACATTTAAACAAAGAGAAAGTCACTGTGGGTTGTGGAATG
This sequence comes from Peromyscus nudipes, assembly GCA_902168325.1. Lineage (NCBI taxonomy): Eukaryota > Metazoa > Chordata > Mammalia > Rodentia > Cricetidae > Peromyscus > Peromyscus nudipes. The sequence goes on along the minus strand of CABHPH010143960.1, from coordinate 18,302 downwards.
AACATGTTCAAAGGGTAAAAAGTAGAATTACTAGAATGATGGATTTAGAATAATCAAAGGTGTGTTTTATGGAGGTAAGACGAGAGAAAAACTAAAGGATTCAACATCAAAATTAATATGTCATTTTGTTGTGCTGTGACCATTGCCCTCTCTGCTGAGGCAACGTGAAATGGATGAGATGTGAGGCAGAGAGATTTACAGTTCAAGTCACAAATGATATAAATCTTCAAAACGAAACAAAATAGTCCCATGACAATTGACTAGGACAAACGAAACTGCATAGGTTGAGAAATAGAATCCACAATGTTTCCAGGCGGTCAAACATCAGCAGTGAGAGGTATGAAGGATTCTTGTCCCAGAGACCGAACGAATGGCCAGGATTGAAGAAGAAATGTAACAATCGATTGGATGGACACAAACAGGAGGACAAAGCAGAATAGTAAAGAAGAGACAGAGAGAGAGGAAAGAAGAGGGTAGAAAGGGGATAGATGAGAGAGGAGTATAGAAAGCCAATGCACACAGTCATACTAAAGTAGCCTTTTACCAAAAAGCTAGTAAAGCTGTGAACTTTAGGGCTGTTGAATAGGAAAGATTACAGACAAAACAAAACCAGAGTGAAAATGAACCTCAGTAAGCAAAGGCCCAAATGAGGAGTAAGTACATAAGGTTCTTTCCCTCAATTGACAAAATAATAGATGCTGTGGACAGAAACTTCTGAAATCAAAACACCAAAAATAAGAACAAGCCATGACACGTGTCAATGAGGTAGTGATTTTTGGCTCCTGGGCTCAAAATGTAATTCCTACACTCCATGCTTCTAAAACAACAGTTCCAAAGACTAATCTCTATTGTCTGTGTAGTCCTTTCTCACCTCAAATGAAAGTAGTATAGAAATCCTTGTATTGTTGAGTCATACAAGGATCATATTCTAAGCAAACTTCTTCAAGATAATTTATTTAAAAATTCCTTAAAGTTATGAAAGTGACCAGATTGCAAACCATGTATCCAAGAGGACATGGGGTTAGGGATTTAGTATGACACATGCAAATTAACTTTTCTTTTAAAAAATTAGTAAATAATGTGAACCCTCACATTGTTATTTACTTTGCTTTAATGTTTGCTTTTCAAGCACGGTCATTTATTTCCAAAGAAATGTTCAAGGTTAAAGCAATAGGTAAGCCATATGTGAAAAGAGCAGTCTCATAAAACAATGAGCAGAATGATGGATAAAAGTGACTGTAAGGTTCCAGAGCCTTGAGTCTGCGATTTGCTTTTCATAATTGCCATAGACTACAATTTAGCTTAATGATTCAGACTCAGCTAAGGTTTTAAAAGCAGTTAAATATGTCCTACTTTTTTTTCACACAAAGGCTAATAACATTTGTTCTTTAGCTATCAGTAATGTCTGCTATCTGTTTTAAGATTAAGGACATTGGTTTTAAATCTTTAAATAATCTTCTTTGAAACTATGATTAAAAAAATTGTCTCCTAGCATAATTATTTTGTGCTTTTGCAAGTCAGCCAAGAAGAAAATAACCTGGATAAAATATAAACACTGAATCTTAGTAGTTTGAAGAAAATGCTGATTTTATTTGCAGTTGTTCAAATAATGTTAATAGAATATATTATTATCATAATTGCATAGTCATATTTTTCACTAAATAATATGGGGTAGTATCATTCTAGAAATTCATAGTTAATTCAGAGTCACATCTGAAATGAGCTTTAGAATTTTAAAATAGACAAAAGAAAGTATTCGAAGTAAATTGAAATTAGTTTTGTATCATGAAAAATTACTTAAACTATTCTGGAATTCTGGAGTCTGAGCATTATTCTTTTGACATGCTGGTATATTTAGCCACAGCACTCCTCGACAGAGTGTTAGATGTACAACTAGGGAATGGGGGCTGTCTAGGTATAAAAACAACAGAAAATTGACCTAATCAATCTTTCATTTCTGAAAGCAAGTGAATTCTAAGTACAAGAAATGAGGGGGTATTAAGCAGAAACCGATGATGAGACAGAGGAAATTGGATATTAGCCTTATTATGCATAACATCCTCTCTGATTTGCTGCCTAACAGCTGCAGGAACCTCAGTTTTCTCTGACATTAACGTGGTACCAAGGTGGGGATAGTTTGCTATTATGCACATAGCTTAAACATTGGAATATGATTTGAGGAAATAAAACACAACCTAGTAGCCTTAGTGTTCTGGAATTTATATTTTTTGAGAGTTCTGTTTTAAAAATTTGTTTACGTCTGTTTAGACAGGTTTAGCTACTCTGAAAATAATTTTTAAAAGTTGACTTAGTGCAATATATGTGTTTTTCTCTTGCTTATAGTCCAAAGTCAGTTAGTGGTATTTCAGTGTGAATAGTGATGCCTTCTGTGCTCTTCAATAAATATAGAGCAAAAGCCCTTCATTAGGGACCTACACAGGGACAGAGACAGATTCACAATACAGCTTCATGCAGCACAGATTCATACTCATATAAGAGACAGACAAAGAATAAGAGAAGACTCATGAAGACACAGCATTCAGAGTAGAGAATTCAAATCTGCACTGGACTTTGGTTGAATTGCTCCAAGGGAAAGTTTGTTTTATTTCTTTCCCTTAAAGCAATACCATAATGCCTGCATTAGGGATGATACTGATTTTATTACCAATCCATTAAAACCAACACATTTTTTATATTTTCTTTCATGTATAAAGTGCATGCTTACAGTAATACCTCACTCTTTCTAGTCTCCCTCCCACTCCTATTAAGCTCAAGCCCATTTTTTTCCTACCATTACCTTTCAAACTTCTTTTCAGACCCACTAAATTTAATCAGGATAATCTGTGAACATGGGTTGGGAACTGTTCATCGAGGACTCTTAGACTTTTCAATGGGTATACAACTCTAAACAATTACTGAATCCATCAGTAGCCTGAGTTTCTTAGACAGGGTAGTGTCCTATGGACACTCTACATTCAGAATTGGCTGTTGATAAGTCTGCAGACTTGTGTATAACAATTTCATATAGATGTAATTTTTGTGAAGTCATAACTGCATGACAATATTGGCTGACGTGTCCAGAAGACAGTATTTCATCATTCTTTTCCCTGTCTTCTCACTTTTACATTCTTTCTGCACCCTCATCCATGGTGATACCTGAGCCATATAGGGAGTGGTATACTACCCTGTTTAGGACTGAGCACTCAACTTTTGCCACTCATTCTCAGAATCCTAAGCAGCCATTGTCTCTGAATTCACTGATATTCAATGCAAAGAGAAGTGTACTTGATTGATTCCAGGAATAACTTTTTTTTTTTTTTGGTTTTTGGTTTTTCGAGACAGGGTTTCTCTGTGTAGCTTTGCGCCTTTCCTGGAACTCACTTGGTAGCCCAGGCTGGCCTCGAACTCACAGAGATCTGCCTGTCTCTGCCTCCCGAGTGCTGGGATTAAAGGCGTGCACCACCACCACCCAGCAGGAATAACATTTGTCGAGGGATTTAAACAAATATTTAGAAGGCAACATGGAACTGTGAAACTTTATCTGGATAACAGCACCAATTTCTCCTGTTATAATACTAAATTCTCTTGTAGGGTCAAAGATCTCAACCATGGATTTTGCCCAGGTTTCCTGTACTATGTATTAATTCCTTCTGTGCAGCGAGAAGATCAGTTGGTTAACTCCACAACAGTTATGCCATGATTTTTAGGTAGACATGTCTTGTCTCAAAGGTTGATGGTGTTTATCATAGTTTCATGGCTGGGTAAGAACACTGATTTGTTTATTCCCTCAGCAACCCATGTAATAGTTTTTGGTACTATGAAAGATAGCCAGAAAGGAAGAGGCTTCCAGATCATTTCTAAATTAATTTCTCTGTATCTTGAAGCCAAGGTGCATGGTATTTCTAACAATAGGGCCATTTCAACTAGTTCTTGTGCACAATAAAGAATGGTGGTAGGAGACTATATCTTGGGGACCTGAGAACTCCCTGTTCAACAACTCGTGGGATTGCATTATGCTTCTCCTGACTTTTAAGAGTAGGGTTATCTAGGTATGCAGGATCTCTTCCTCATAAATAGCTTTTAAAACTTACATTTCAATTGGCTTGCAAAATAATAAGATTCCATATGCTTTTATTTTATGTATCCTTCATTTTGGGTAACCATCCTCCCCCCTTAATATCCCCCATTCCTCTATCACAATCTCTGCTTAAACCTTCCATCACCCCAAAATACCTTTCTCTGTTTACAAATTTGTTTGTATTTAATTTGCTTTTTCATATTCATTCCGGAATCACCTTGTGAGTTTGTCCTTTGGTTGTGAACCTTAGCATTTCACAGCCCTCATCTTGTGACTTTTTTAAAGTTTGTATGACACACACACATACACACACACACACACACATACACACACACACACACGTTAATTTTATAGATTTAACACTTTAATATTAAGCATCATTTAATTAATCAGCATGGAATAACTTTCCATTTTTCTCAAAAGAATTTCGGGGGAATCCGGTGCGACAATCCTCTATGGGTTTTGCCATGTTTACGTGGAAGATTTAATGGCGGGGATCTGTAAGCTCTCTTTCTCTAGTATCCTCTGTTTTGGTGTAATGATGAGAATAATGACTTTTAAGTTCTCTACAAATTAGAAGTCCATCAGGCTTTTGAAGAGAAACTGTTTCATTGCTGGATAGCTTGAAGTATGGTATGTAATTAAAAATTACCCATTACACTATGTATCTTGGTCTGAATGAGAGGTACCTCATACCTCCTCTTGGGCATTTGAATATGTTGTCCCCAGTTGGTGGTGCTGTTTGGGTAGATTTAGAAGGTGAGGTCTTGCTGGGGAGGGTTGGGGGTTTCAGCGCCATTCCCACTTCACTTTTTACTTCCTGCTGGCAGTGTAGCGTGTGAGGCCTCAGGTTTTCTCCAGCCACTCTGTCTGTTGCTTGCTGCCACATTTCCCTGCAGGACAGGCTCTCGAAGTGGAACTATAGTTCAATCCCATTGTAACTGTAAGCCAAATAAACCTACTCATTTATAAATCGCCTTGGTTATGCTGATTTGTCATAGCAATACTAAACTAGCTATAACAAAATGGCTCTTTTATTTAGATCTCTTCTGTTGCATTTTGTTAGAGAACATTTAATGCCCTTTATGTGTGATGAGTTCTGTGAACATCTGAAGATATTTTATGCCTAGTACATCAGATCCCACCCCCACTCCTACACACACACACACACACACACACACACACACACAGAGGAATTAAATACGACTCTTGAGATTAGCTTGCATGAAATGGTCATTTCATAATGTCCAAATTTTGTTACTGATATTAAAAGTTATCTAAGCTATATTACCTTTCTCATTCCCTTCCAGTCACACATATATCTAAATTGTTTCTCAGTCTTTCATTTTCTTTGACATATAATCAGTGCTATCTTAGGGCCACACTCTTCCCTGTAATTTTACTTTATGATGAGCAATAAAATAAATTGCTACTTATAAGTCCAGGTGTTACCAGTGTAGAGGAAAAGTGGCACTTTTCTAAACCTTGATTTTCTTTCACACTTCAGTCTTTAATTCCAGTATATAGTGAAGTTTGTGATTGTATATAGGAAATGGAAATAATTGTATAATGTAAAAGGGAAATAAGAGTGTACAAAGAGTCTGGAAAAAACATGGATTTAACTAAAAATTCTACAAGTTAAATATCAATGTAAAAATTTGCAGTATGGTAAGGCATAATTACTTCAAAATTTTAATATGTGGTTTTTCATTAGTAAAGCACATGAAATATCAAATTAAAACATTTTCTCTCATTTTTAGTAGTTCTTTGAGAATTTTATACATGTTTTGATCATATTCATTCCCTCTTGCTACTCCTTTCAGATCTGTCCTCACTTCTCAAACCAACCACTATGACCTATTTGACTATTTGAATGATGAAGGCCAATTTATTCTTCCTATACAATTGTGGGCATCTGATCTTCAATGGAGGAAGGTCACCCCCAGAAGACCACACTATTACAGAAAAATGACTCTATCCTCCCTCTTCTAGTAGCTATCATTTGTCAATACCTCTGTAGTTATGGGTGAAACTTTACTCCCAACTTCTGTCTCCATGCTAGAATTGTTCCTGGTTTGAGTGTGTGCAAGTCTCTGGCATGCTATCTCAAATGGTGTGAATTCATATATGAAATTTTACTGTTGTTCCTTGATGTTATCCCCTGATTATTTGGGGGGAAAAAGCATTCAATAAACATATGTTTTATTTAAGGCTTAACATTCTATAGTTTCTAATAATCTGCACTTTTACCAGTCTTGTATCTCTGTATTGATCATTATCTACTGCAAATAGAAGTGTCTCTAATGACAGCATACAAATGCACAAATTTAAGGGTATAACAATAAGTTGCTAGGAATAAGTTTAATACTATGTACATTTAGCAGAATAATAGTAGTAGATTCTTCTCTAGGGACTATGAACTATTCTACCTACAGGTTCTTTCCCACAATAATGGTGCCCAGGTATGAGTTTTATTGTGTGGAATGGGATGTAAACTCAACATAAAGTGGTTGGTTGCTCCCACACCACTTGTGCCATTATTGTACCAGTGGGCATGTCTCTTGCCAGGCAAGTCATTGTAGCTTGCAAGGTCCAATCCAGGCAACATTGGTGATTCCTTTTTTCCTCTGGTAGCATGCATAACACATTTCATTACCATGAAAGCTAGCCATTAGGGATGAAGATTCCAGGTGCATATCAGCTTAAATTCTCCATGTTCTATCTAGTGTGTAGTGTCTTCAGCCATAGGGTCTTACTATTGGTGGAATTACTAAGGCAATTCCATGTAGTAAAAAGGGAGGTTTATTTGGGGGTTTTACTTACAACAAGTAAAGGGATAGGTTACAGGATCCGGGAAAAGTGAAGTGCAGTCCAGCGTTTTTCTCTGGAGAACTCTACTTGGTCTACCATCCAATATCCAGGATTACCAGGAACCAATAGAGACAGCACATCCAGGACTCGGGTCTTAAGGGCTCCCATCTCAGCTCCGCCTCAGTGGCAGGCCATAGGTAGGTGTGACAGTTACCGGAAGCCTCAATGGGGGTAGTATTTCCAGGTCAAAGCTACATACTACATCCTACTGTTAAGTTCTGGAAGGTAACCTATAGCACCAGTAAATACCCTGTAATGTTTAGGGGTTAATGACCTCATTCATCAACTTTAAACCAGGAAGTACATCCCTGTCACTGGGCTTTTTACTCATTCTCCCATGTCATCTAGTGGGGATACTGTTCCCCCATTATAGGGCAACTCCATTTAAACTACTCTTATTTCTGTGTGTGTGAATATATATATATATATATATATATATATATTCCTATACCCTGCCTTCCCATCCCACACATCATTGAACACTTCCTATGAAATCATTTGCCTTTAACCTTTTATAACACTGCATTTTATCTCTCTCTTTTAAAATCTCTTCATCATGGTCCCTTACTAATTTCTTGATCTCTGTGTTTATTCTAAATGAAGCACACCTATCTGAAGATTCAAAGCATGTTTCCTAATTTCTCCTTTGTCATATCAGATTTTTATGTTTTATGCTGAAGTCCTTGATCCATTTGTGATTGAATTTTGTTCAGGGTGAGAAATAAGATTCTAACTTAATTTTTCTACAAGTATGCATCCAGTTTTAACAGTGCCTTTTCTTGAGGGTGTTGTTTATTTCTCTGATGTGTATTGTACTACCTGTCATAAAGATAAGGTACCTTTAGGAGTATGGAACTATATATGGGTCCTCAATTCTATTTCCTTGATCAATTTGTCTCTTTTTATGCCACTACCATACTGTTTTTATTACTATAATTGCAGCATAAATCAAAATCTAGGATGATGTTGCCTATACCTGTTCTTTTGTTGTTCAGAATTGTTTTGGCTATCCTGGGTCTTTTATATTTGCATATTAAATGTAAGATATATTTTTGTAAATTTCAGTGAAGAATTAGGCTTAAATTATGGTGGGAAATGATTGAATCTATAAATTGCTTTTGGTAGGATGGCCAATTTCACAATATTAATCCTGCAAGTACATAAGCATGGGGTGCCTTTCCTTCTTATGGTATCTTCCTCAATTTTCTTTTTCAGTGCTTTAAAGTTTCATTGTACAAGCTTTCCCCTTAGTAGTTTAAACTTATACTAAGATATTTATGAAGTTATTGTTAATGAAATTGTCTTCCTGAATTATCCCTTGGTATGGTTGTCATTTGCATATAGGAAACCTACTAATCGTGTGCTCTTTCAGAAACCAAACAAAGCTATATAAGAATAAATACAATTTTGACTTTTCAAAGAAACTAGGACGTATATCAAATTTTTGACTTCCAAATGATGTACAACTACTGCAGAAACTGAACACAGAGACAATTCATGAATTTTCTCACTCTTCATCATGGTATAATCATCTGATTCAAAGTATTAGAAATAACAGTATTCAGGGAGTAACATGACACATTTGGTCAAAAGACTTCAAGAATTAAAATAAACGTTTATTTGGGAATAGTGGAATAAAATTTATGTTGATGAGAGATAGTAAGAAAATGAAAAATTGAAAATTTTAAAGTTAATGGTTGCAAGTGCTCTTAGAACTATAGTGCAAAAATCAGAAGCTTGGAGACATTTTTCATAGAAAATGTTTAAATATGTTGTTGACTATTAATATTATTTGGTATCATTGCAAAAATAGAAATCAATTATTGACAGTTTTAAATTACAGTATATGCAATAAAAAGACATCACCAGTCTTTTAAAGATTGAATTTTAAATATATTATTGTGGAGAATTATTCTGCTTTTGCTAGGAGTAGGGGTTTCATTTAGTATTCCCTTCTATTAAACATTCAAACCTATGTACCACATAAAATTAAAGAATAATGTGAGGAAGAAAACAACAGAAAATAATTTGACCATTGTGTAGACTGTAAAGGGTTTTTATAAGGTCAGCCTTGAATCAGAGGTAAATAAGATGCCACAGTAGGATGGAGAAGGCCAGGTGGCCCACAAAGCTGAACCGTTTGAATACACTTCCGATCTTGGCCTCACCTGACTTCTCTGCCTGGAGAAATCATGGAAAAGATAGAAAAGTCATAAAATGCTGGTCCTCATTTCACCCAGCCAATCAAAGAAGGCAGAAAACCATAGAGCCTTAGGGCACAGCTTTGAAGTGGAGTGATCTGTGTGCAGAAGCTAGTCCTTGACACGCTTGTGTTGTTTAAAAATTCCACTAAAACCACATGTACTGGGAAGCCAAGGGTGACTTTAAGATTTTGAATTGCAGAAAAAAATTTGAAACCATTTTGTTCTGTTGGGGCAGTAAAAAGCATTTCAAGCATGCTTTCTCACTGTTCTCTCCTTAAAAAAAAAATCAGGATCCCATCACTTAGCTTGGCCTTGAAATCACAATCCTGTAGCCCCAGCCTAATTGCTGGCTTTACAGGTGTTCTTCACATTACACTTACTGTTATCGTCTGTTTTATTCAAAATACTAGAATTGAACTAAAATTTGTAAGTACCTATTGGAAAGTACAAGTCCTATTTAACAGGCATATGATAGAACTGATCTATAACCAAATAGAAGCTTACTTCTTACAATACTTGAATTTGAGACTTTCAATCTATGCAGCTTGGCAGAGCATAACACAAAGCAACATTCTCCATGAAATGCTTATTTAACACTTTCATTCAATTACTTCATAAGCCAGCATTTCCAAAGTGTAGTTTCAGATCCTACTAGCGCATTTTGACATCTGACTAAAAAAAAAAATGTGAGTCTCAGCCAGCACTTAAAAAATATCAATAAAAGCATGACACAGGCAGACACCTGAAATCTCTCAATCTCCCACTGGGAAATTATATTATAAAATGTATTACCAAAGGATATTTACCATCCTGTATGAATGATTAGTTCATATAGTTAAGTAGGCAGAAGAATATAGGATTCACCAGATGAAAGAATCCTATAGTGCGCAGCATCTCTTGGTCTTTGCACTACATTGCAGCACATGTTGCAGGATCCAGACCACATTTTTGCACAGTAGAAAGTTGGAAGCAAGAATTCTAACAGTTTATCCATGATCTTACAGAAATCATATTTGTCATATGACACTTACTGATCATTTTATCTGCTAATGTCTGGATTGTGGGAGGCAGTGGTGTGGAACCCTCTAATGTATTCCCCCCTTTTAAAACCTTTGAGCTAAGGAAGACACAGTGAATTATAAATCCAGTTTTGTAGAGTTGGGGCTACTTTAATTTTGAAGCACTGTAAGAAGCAAAACATGGTTAAAAATGTCTTTACTAAGACACACAAATAATTGGAATAGTATCTGGCACAAATATTAAACTATTAAATTTAAGTTATCAGTATTATTTTTGGATATGTTAAAAGTTATATTTTAAAGACTGTGAGTAGAAATCAAATCTTTTGGTATTATCCTCACAACTTGTAGGACTTAAGTTTTACCTTACTTTAGTATAAAGCCAAAAAATTTAACTCACTTCAACATAAATAGCATTTCCAATTACTAATAAACAGCTGATTAAAAAATATTACACCAGCACTTGGGAGAAAAAAGAAGGCAGCTTTCTGTGAGTTCAAGGCCAGCATTGTGTGTAGCAAATGCCAGTGAAGACTACATAGTAAGCCCTTATCTTACAAAAAAAATGAGGGAAAAGAAATATTAATAATTGCTTCAATAATTACAGTAAAAAATGATCATTTCAAAATATTCAAATTGTCATTGCCTGCTCATCATAGTAAAACATTTCTCAGTAGCTGAGAAATTCCTCTATGGAGCTTTTGTGTCAAAGGTTTGAAGTCTACAATTTCACTTAATCTTTACAAAACTCCACATCAGTTATTTGTCCTGGTTTATGGAGAGATGCTTTAAAATATTGATGTCATTTTGCTGTCATAATAATCCAGAAGGTGGCCAAAATCATCCCTGAGTGAGTTCAACTCCAATCTTGGTTCTAGAATTTCTTGCCCTTTCCTTGTTCATACCATGTTGCCATGAATTTTCTTCCATCAGATCCCAAGATGTGTCCATGACATAGGCAGAAAAAGAATCAATGCAGAAATATTTGGTTTCCACTGAATAGAAGGGAAGGCACTTAAGTTAGACGTTTTTTTTCGATCACTGTGATCAAATGCCTGACAGAACAACTTAAAATGGAAAAATTATTTTGGTTCATGGTTTCTGAGCCTTCTATCCATGGCTGCCTGGCCCCTTGTGCTTAGGCAAAGCATCATGTCAATGGGTATGTGCAGCAGAGGAGCTTCTTTATCATGGGCAGGAAGCAAAGAAAAAGGTGGACTGCTCGCATTTAGAGAACATTCATCTTTTCATTTTGTTCAGGCCCACTGCCCATGCAATGATCCTGTCCACATTCAGAGCCAGTCTTCCCCTTCAGTCAATCTTCTCTAGAAATTCCCTCTGAGATGCACCCAGAGGTGTCACCATCAATCCCAAAGGCATTTTTCAGCCCATTAAAATTATCAAATAAGCCAGGTGGTCGTGGCACACGCCTTTAATCCCAGCACTCAGGAGGCAGAGCCAGGCAGAGCTCTGTGAGTTCAAGGCCAGCCTGGTCTACAGAGCGAGATCCAGGACAGGCACCAGAACTACACAGAGAAGCCCTGTCTTGAAAAAAAAAAATCAAACAAATCAACCACCAGAGAGTATCCATTACTTTTATTAAATGGATTGGAAGATACAGCACGAGGCCCACCAAAGGTTAACTCAGACTCTGTTTTCCAAGCTGTTTTTGTAAGCAGTTGGAAGGAGTACAGAGAGACTCTAGGAAGTTATATAAAGATGTCTGTTGGTAGAGGGAGTAGAGAGAAAGAATGGCTAGAAACAGAGGAGGAAGAGTTACAGCACGCTACAGTGCAGATATGCTACTCACATCATGTAGCCTGCATGCTTGGAAGGAGTGAAAATACTCTAAAGAGACACCTGTATCCTTCTCTTTGGTTATGAGACCGAAATAGGGGACTCTAGGAAATAAAGTATCTGCTAATCTTATGATGAGTGAAGTCAAGAGCTGAAGCCTAGTGCCAGTCAGAAGGGGAACTGATGTCCCAAGAAAGAAATTTCATAGTGGGACAACTCGCCAGACCACCTTGCAGGATAAGCTCAGACAATGATGGTCAGTGATGGGTCAATGATAGGCAGGATCAGACCTTGACTGGGGCTGTTTAAAAACATATAACTCTCATCTCCCATTTAAACGGTAAAGTCATGTCAGGCTCCTGAAGGTGGGCATTTGGTAGGGGGCCTCCTCTAGAACTCTTGTTCCCTTTCACACTTGGTCACATTGATTAAATCTCCTTTTTTTATGACTTTCACTATTAATTAGTCTATTTTAATCAGCTTATCGAAGATGTGTGACTGCACCTGGCTTGATAGGGCCGCCAGGGCTACAAGCTCTGATGCTGAAGGCAGTGGTAACAGTGGTGGCTTGGGTTTCTGGCTGTTGGGAAGCAGAGGACCCATCAGAGCTACTCATGAGTCTGCAGGGAAGCTGTGCTTTGGAGGGAGGCGTGGCAGAGTACCAGGAATTGCTTTACCGAGGGGAATAAACAACTGATTCAAACAAGTACCACTAACAGCAAATCAAATCTTGGTGTTTTAAGTATGATTTACTGGCCACTGCTGTAGGAAATTTATTTACCTAAGCACCTTTAAACTCAGCCAAAGCTCTGAGAGGAGAAAAAAAAAAACTGCGCTCCATTTCCATTTTAAAGATGAGAACACTGAAGTGAACAGCTTGCCTACAGAAAAGTAAATGTAGAGTTTGCAGCAAGGCTCTCAATACAGCATCCTTGCAGGTAACTATGGTGGAGCCTTGTGACACCAGCTCAGCCACCCTCTATGTCAGCCATGTGCAGACATTCTGTACTTTATTTTCAGCATGGTTAGGCAGAGGTAAAAGAGGCTTCACTTTACTGTTGATTTGGATAAGTAGAGACAGGAGTGCTCTTCTGTGAAGGGTGTAGAAACAAGAAGCTTATCCTCCCTACCCACTCCAAGTAGGGAACCGACAGAAACAGCTTTCGTTGCATATCAGAATGCAACACTTAGGAGTATGGGAATGGATTAAGCAATTACCACTAACTCTCTTAGATTGATGAACACCTCATTTTTAGTCTAAAACTGACTCCACGTATTTCACGATCGTTTCAAGTTCTAATTTGCTTGGGACCAAATTCAAGCCCTATAAACCTTGATTGGCTCTATTTGCCAGCGAGTTTAACTGCATGCACAAGGAGGCCACTTACAGCATCAGAGCAGGTATGCAGCTAATTATACTTGTAAGTCACTAACAAGAACGTGGAGTGCAGAAGGAGGGACAAGATGTGGAGCTCCTGTTGCTAGGAAGTGTCTACGATGAGATCTGTGGCTTCATCCCGAGCAGTGACGAAGTCATGAGCCTCTAAATATTTAATTGAAATGTCTTAAGCCTCTTCAAAGTTTATTGTTTTGTCTTTCATGTCAAGAAAGTAGAAGGCACTGCATAATTCTTTCAATCTAAGTGAAAAATGGACGAAACTAATATAAGCTATTGGAAAGCGGAATGATGCTTATTCCACAGAGGGGAACCTCTGTGGGTACCAGCTATGTTCAGTGTCTCTGTCTGGTCACTCATCCCACATCCATGCCAATTTGTGGAAAATGTATCAAACTATATGTACTTGTAGTTGGGTTCAATATACTTCACATACATTTAACAAAAAAATTAAAACAAAATTCCATTGCTTACTATAAAGGGTGAATGAGTAAATTGAGGTTATATAGATTAATGCAATGCTGTATATTACCCATTGAAGGAATTTCTTGTCTTGACAATGGTAACCAGCCACTTTGTAAACTGGGTGCTCATTCACCCAAAGCACAGGCATATTGAATGAAGTTTTAAATTTTATGACTCAACCCTAGAGCTGTGTGCTAGAGAACTGCCAATAATCAGTTCTGCCCCACTTTCTTAGTGGTCTTATTTACGTTACTTAGTTACACAAGGAAAGATAAAAATAAATCAAGTTAATATTATGCATAATACACTGTCAAAACCAGAGTAGCTCTGAAAAATATTAGATTACTATGAGAGTTAGTGAGGTAGACCATAACTAGTAGGAATTTGTGAAAAAAAATGTATAGATTTCTTTTAGATCAGTTACTGTAATTAGGAGGAACAGTGAATAGAAAAACGAAAGCAAATACCTAGGGAATTCTATGTCATACCTGAATCGACAGAGGAATAAAACTTTTCTTAGGCATATGAAGTTCAGTAAGATATTCCACTCTCCAAAGTTCAGTGGCTGTGTTTATATGCCAATTATTTCCCAACCAACTTGAGATTGATTATTATTCCAATTTAAATATTGTCAAATAAAATTGCAATTAAATTTTTGAAAAGACAAAAGTGATCCTAAATTTGCATGAGGATATCAGCATAAGACTCTTCAAGACAGCTCTGAAATGGGTGGAAATGAAAGAGGAATTTCTCAACAAATATTAAATTGAAGCTATGAGTAATACCCAATGTTAACAATGCTGGAATAGACTGGTAAAGTAGAGGTGGCAAATAAGAAGTTCAAAAATTGATAAAAATGTCATGAATCTGGTGATTGCTTAATATGTATTAAAATGATATTACAAATATGTTGGAAAGATAACTACCCAGAGAGATGACCTTTTTTTGAATTTATTTTATTTTATTTTACAGTATAATTTAATTTTACATATCAGCCACGGATTCGCTTGTTCTCCCCCCTCCCGCCCTGCTCCCCTTCCCCCTGCCCACCCCCCATTCCCACCTCCTCCAGGGCAAAGACTCCCCCGAGGATTGAGATCAACCTGGTGGACTCAGTCCAGGCAGGTCCAGTCCCCTCCTCCCTGGCTGAGTCAAGCTTCTCTGCTAATCCCCAGGTTTCAAACAGCCAATTCATGCACTGAGCACAGGACCTGGTCCAACTGCCTGGATGCCTCCCAAACAAATCAAGCCAATCAACTGTCTCACCCATTCAGAGGGCCTGATCCAGTTGGGAGCCCCTCAGCCATTGGTTCACAGTTCATGTGTTTCCATTCGTTTGGCCACTTGTTCCTGTATTCCATCCATCCCTGGTCCCAACAACTCTTGCTCACATAAACCCTCCTCCTTCTCGCCAATTGGACTCCCGGAGCTCCACCCGGGGCCTGGCCTTGGATCTCTGCATCCAGTTCCCTCAGTCATTGGATGGGGTTTCTAGCATGACAATTAGGGTGTTTGGCCATCCTATCAACAGAGTAGGTCAGATCGGGCTGTTTCTCGACCATTGCCAGCAGTCTATTGTGGGGGCATCTTTGTGGATTTCTGTGGGCCTTTCTAGCACTTTGCTTCTACCTATTCTCATGTGGTCTTCATTTACCATAAACATTCCTTGTTTTCACTCTCTGTTCTTGATCCAATTGGGATCTCCCCCTCTCCCAAGCTCTCTTTCCCTCGACCCTTGCCCTTCATTACCCCCACTCATGTCCAGACTGTTCATGTAGATCTCATCCATTTCTCTGTCATTGGGCAATCCCTGTGTCTTTCTTGGGGTTCTGTTTTCCAGGTAGCCTCCCTGGTGTTGTGAGTAGCCATCCAGTCATCCTTGTTCCACAACTAGTATCTTCCTATGAGTGGGTACATACCATGTTTGTCTTTCTGAGTCTGGGTTACCTCACTCAGGAAGATTTTTTCTAGATCCATCCATTTGCCTGCAAAACTCATGATGTCATTGTTTTTCTCTGCTGAGTGGTATTCCATTGTGTATATGTACCACATTTTATTTATCCATTCTTCGGTTGAAGGGCATCTAGGTTGTTTCCAGGTTCTGGCTATTACAAATAATGCTGATATGAACATAGCTGAGCAAGTGCCCTTGTGGTATGATTGAGCATTCCTTGGGTATATGCCCAAGAGTGATATAGCTGGATCTTGGGGGAGATTGATTCCCAATTTTCTAAGAAAGCACCATATTAAAGTAGTTGTACAAGCTTGCATTCCCACCAGCAGTGGAGGAGAGTTCCCCTAGCTCCACATCCTCTCCAGCATACGGTATCTTCAGTGTTTTTGATCTTAGCCATTCTGACAGGTGTAAGGTGGTATCTCAGAGTTGTTTTGATTTGCATTTCCCTGATAATTATGGATGTTGAGCAATTCCTTAAATGTCTTTCAGCCATTTGTGTTTCCTCTGTTGAGAATTCTCTGTTTAGTTCTATAGCCCATTTCTTAATTGGACTGTTGGGCATTTTGATGTCTAATTTCTTGAGTTCCTTATATATTCTGGATATCAGTCCTCTGTCAGATGTGGGGTTGGTGAAGACCTTTTCCCATTCTATGGGCTGTCGCTTTGCCTTGTTGACTGTATCCTTTGCTCTACAAATCTTCTCAGTTTCAAGAGGTCCCATTGATTGATTGTTTCTCTCAGTGTCTGTGCTACTGGTGTTATATTTAGGAAGTGATCTCCTATGCCAATGTGTTCAAGAGTATTTCCTACTTTCTCTTCCAGCAGGTTCAGAGTAGCTGGATTTATGTTGAGGTCTTTGATCCACTTGGACTTAAGTTTTGTGCACGGTGATAGATATGGATCTATTAGCAGCCTTCTACACGTTGATATCCAGTTATGCCAACATCATTTATTGAAGATGCTTTCTTTTTTCCATTGTACGCTTTTGGCTTCTTTGTCAAAAATTATATGTCCATAGGTGTGCGGATTAATGTCAGGGTCTTCAATTCGATTCCATTGGTCCACATGAGGTTTTTAGGCCAGTACCAAGCTGTTTTTATTACTGTACCTCTATAGTAGAGCTTGAAGTCAGGAATTGTGATGCCTCCAGAGGTTGTTTTATTGTACAGGATTCTTTTGGCAACCTGGGTTTTTTGTTTTTTCATATGAAGTTGAGTATTATTCTTTCCAGGTCTGTGAAGAATTGTGTTGGTATTTTGATGGGGATTGCATTGAATCTGTAGATAGCTTTTGGTAAAATTGCCATTTTTACTATGTTAGTCCTGCCTATCCATGAGCATGGGAGATCTTTCCATTTTCTGACATCTTCTTCAATTTCTTTTTTCAGGGACTTGAAGTTCTTGTCATATAGGTCCTTCACTTGCTTGGTTAGTGTTACCCCAAGGTATTTTGTATCATTTGTGGCTATTGTAAAGGGTGATGTATCTCTGATTTCCTTCTCAGCCTGTTTGTCAGTTGTATATAGGAGGGCTACTGATTTTTTTGAGTTGATCTTGTATCCTGCTATGTTGCTGAAGGTGTTTATAAGCTGTATCAGTTCCTTGGTTGAATCTTTGGGGTTACTCAAGTATACTATCATGTCATCTGCAAATAGGGAAAGCTTGACTTCTTCCTTTCCAATTTGTATCCCCTTAACTTCCTTATGCTGTCTTATTGCTCTGGCTAGAACTTCAAGTACTATATTGAATAAGTATGGGGAGAGTGGACAGCCTTGCCTCATTCCTGATTTTAGTGGAATTGCTTTGAGTTTCTCTCCATTTAATTTGATGCTGGCTGTTGGCTTGCTGTAAATTGCTTTTATTATGTTTAGGTATGTTCCCTATATTCCTGATCGCTCCAAGACCTTTATCATGAAGGGGTGTTGGACTTTGTCGAATGCTTTTTCTGCATCTAGTCAGATGATCATGTGGTTTTTTTCTTTGAATTTGTTTATATGGTGTATTAAATTGATGGACTTTCATGTGATGAACCACCCTTGCATCCCTGGGATGAAGCCTACTTGGTCATGGTGGATAATTGTTTTGATGTGTTCTTGGAGTCTGTTTGCCAGTATTTTATTGAGTATTTTTGCATCAATGTTCATGAGGGAGATCGGTCTGTAGTTTTCTTTCTTTGTTGTATTCTTGTTTGGTTTAGGAATCAGGGTAATTGTGGCCTCATAGAAGAAGTTTGGTAATGTTCCTTCTGTTTCTATTGTGTGGAACAATTTAAAGAGTATTGGTATTAACTCTTCTTTGAAGATCTGGTAGAATTCTGCGCTGAAACCATCTGGTCCTGGGCTTTTTTTGGTTGGGAGACTTTTAATGACTGTTTCTATTTCCTTAGGGGTTATTGGACTATTTAAATAGTTTATCTGGTCTTGATTTATCTTAGGTATGTGGTACCTATCCTGAAAATTATCCATTTCTTTTAGATTTTCCAGTTTTGTGGAGTAGAGGTTTTTGAAGTATGACCT